>JAFBJS010003076.1:94014-107871 GCA_016785265.1 Paraplagusia blochii
GCATGACCAAGGAAAGCTTAGAACAGGAACAGTAGAACATTTTAAAAAGCACAACCAAGACAGAGCATCTAACGGACTTTACCCAACAAGGAGCCAATGAGACCGAGTGAGGTAAATGGGGTTTATATACTCAGGACCAGGGCTTTCAACCAAATTTGCCCATTGGTTAGGTCTGAACAGATACAGTATTTTATTTTCTGTTTTTTTTTTTAATTTCACAATAAAATTGACATTTGTAAGCCCATCATTAACATGGACAAATATATTGATATTCCATAATCGCACACTACAATCTTGACCTCTTATTGTTGTCTGTGAGATATGGCAGTAGTTGGTAGCCAGGTAGACTTTTTAGATAAGAGATTATGTTCCGAGAAAAAAAAGTTAAAAAGTGTACGTTTTTTTTGTTTTCCTTCCTTGAACACGATCACAGCCTTGATTTGGACACCAGGTGACCCAAGTGAGACTAATAGACAACCACAGATAAATGTGACCACATCCATAACCCAAAGAGTGTTCACAGGTGATGGACAAACCTGACAAAACAGACTTATTTAAATGGATAGGCTGGTCTACGTAAGAAGAAAAACAAACATGTTTGTGCTGTTTATACAGGTCATTATTTCTATGACATGTTCTTGTTTGAGAGTTTGTACCAACCAGTAGGACATACAATGAGAAAATATACACTCCCAACGCTAAGAAAACAACCTCAACACAAATAAACCCCGTACATTAAAATGACATGAGAGACCCTGCGTCCAAGTCAAAATAAAATACTGCATGCCATTCCCCATCACATCCACTGTTTAAGAAGGAACAGAGTCATTTCTATGAGCAGCTTGTTGGATGTGGCAGAGCAGCCAAGCAGCTAATTTATGGCTCAATATAAACTTCCATCACCATAGACTCAGGCTCAAAGCTGCTCTGGCATGGAGCAGAAATGAAGGAAAGAGCAGAACCTGTAAATCATCCGCCAAGAACCAAATGGGCACAGAAGAAAGACCTAAATATAAATAGTCAGAGGATATTACACTCTCTCACACACACAAACACATACACATATATATCAATATATATGTAGTTGTGTTTGAAAAAAATAGCAGTTTAACGTGCCTAACCAGATCAATTCAATCACTGGTTTTTGTTGTAGGTCTAATAAAAATATGTGTAGTGGAGTCAGAAAAAATAAAAAGTCCAACTTTATTGATATGAATGCTCCATACTAACGCTGTAATTGAAAAATTAAGTGAAAGAGGCGTACAAGAAAACAGAGACTGCCATTAGAATGGGCTCAAACAATAACCAAACTAGCAAAGACTCAACCAGTGATCAGCTACGGAGAGATTAGTCTGAAGTTACCTGTGAGTACTGTGACAATTAGAAGATCATGAATCAATTTGCTTTTATCATAACATTTGAAGAGGTCATGCTGCCCTATGTTGATAAGTAAATGCCCTTGAAATAGGTGTTTCCTCTAGACATCGATCTCAAACAGTACATGAGCAGTCCCATGGTACCAGACCAACATAGTTAATGTTGTGGTGTTGCCAGCTCAATCCCAGGACTTAAATCCCATAGAAATATTTTGAGACGACATCAAAATGTTTCTGAATTCAGGAAATGCATTTATCCAGGTGTTGATGTAAAATATAATGTACAGTTTCCCAGTTGTTTCCAGGATTTTAAGCTTTATATATACACATATATTTACACATACATATACATATGTCTGTGTATGTGTGTGTTTGTAAGCAAGAACGGCATACAAAAACAATAAGTTAGCTGCATCATTGGCAAAAGTCTCTACGGTCGTACAATCACTGCAGGACAGCGCTGTGTAAACAGGCTGGACCATAGTTTAAGTGATAAGTGCCGGCCATTAGAAAAGCACAATTTGTGTAACTAACAAAAAAAGCCGCACATTTTGTCAGCTCTGAACGCAAAAACACTGCAGGGAGAAAGGAAGCCATGATGAAGCAGAGAGTCAGGGAAGCTCCGTTACGGATCAACTACTCCCCCTGTTAACTGCTAATTTTCAGTCCGATGCCCCTGTAGTGCTCCGTGTGTGAGGGAGCAGAAGCTGGAAGAGGGGAGAACATTTTGCAGCGAAATGTCTCAGTGTTCACCTTCTCATTAAATTTTCAACATGCAGACGATTTTTGTAGGTTTCATACACAATTTTATGCCGTTGACTACTGTTCTGTGACCAATCTAATAAGAGTAATTTACATCAATGTTACTCCAGCCGTATAGAAATTCTGGTCCAGGGGATGTTAAGGTCCTTGATTTAGGTTTCACGAGGCTGAATATCTTTTTTTTTTATTATTTACAATAATATTAGTTGAGAAAATTCTGTTTTCTTTCCCTACTTCTTAACAGCTTTGTGGGTAGCTGTAGCTCATAAGTGCTGCAACATTTTAATAGGCTTACTTCTTATTATTCCTAATAGATATTTGTGTGGATGATGTTAACACTTCACATAATTTATTTATGAAAGTGTTTTTCCATTATTCCGCTTTACAAAAAATAGTATGCATCCTTTATGCAGAAACACAAAAAGCTGTGCCAAATTTTATATAGATTTCAGACAAGTAAATCTTGTATAATACTATTATAACCAATGACAAATTGTAGTTTGAGAAAAATTGAAGAAACTTCTCAACTATTATAAGTAATAACAGGATCAATTTTTACTAAAATTAAAATCTGTAACACTTAGTTGTGTTAAGTTATTAATTTTTTTTAATACATACACACATTTGATTAAGTCTGCAGAGTGATTTTCTATCACATTTAGACTGAGGGCAATTAAAGTACGCCTCTGCTCGATCTTTCATTTTTACTGCCCATAAATTATAGCTCCATGACAACTACACAGTAAAATTTGCACCATGTCTGACACAGAGATAGGATGAGGGCTTTAATTGTGACAAACACAAGCAAGTGTTCAATAATCCCGGCAGCAAACAACCTCATTTTAATTCTACTGGGGCAGGACAAGCATTCTTCTTCACAGAGCGAATACGCTGAAATTCCTGCTCCTTTTTTCGACAATTGCACAGCTTCACTTATCTGGAGGGTTATCTCATCACAGCACAGCGGCCAAACAGGGAGAATTGATGATGTAACTCTGTGTAAACACAGATGTTGTAGGATACGAAAAACTGATTTAGAACTGGCGTTGATGAGACAATGAGAGGCATGTGAATAAAAAAAAAAAAACACTCTTTTCTTGATCACTTCTGCAAATGTGCACACATCTTTTAGCGACCTAATGTTTTAGATATGAAGCAAATGTGGAGGCAAACAAAGTTCTACTGAGACAAGAAATTTGACCACACACTTGAATGAACAAATGTATGCACTGTCACCACTTGGTCAAGGTGGAGGTTACTTTAAATAGCCCTAGTCCCATGTTGAACCTGCAATGCATATCTTCTCTATCGGTCAAAAATTTGCTACATTTATTGCTCTTGCTGTTGAAAAGCAAACTGTCCAACCAAACAATTCGTAAACGTCTCCGTACTGTAAGATTTTACAGTATTTTGTCCGAAAACCTTTGACCAGTCGTCACCGGAGCAACAGTCCAACCAAGATTATTATACTTTCTGCAGAGAAGATTTTAGGAATGCATTTGTGCAATAAAAAAAAAAATAGTCTCCACATCTTGCCCATGTCCCTCCACCAAATCCATGCATAAGTTCTACTGGTTGAGGAATAAATACAAACAAACACTGTGCCTATAACTGTAATTGCCTAATTGCCTTTTGACACCAGAAGGGATTTCTAAGAAAACAGAAACTTAAAATTTAACTTTTATGCAAACCATTTCCCAGAAGAAGGAAGAAGAACTGTTTACATTGGTTACACTTTTTTAATAATGTGATGTGGCAAACATAGTCAATTTAATTATTTCTGCTTTTTTTTTATATGACTAGACCAAGGAACTAAATTACCTGTAGACGGTTTTAGTGATAAATGACATTTGAACAATTTGATCATTATTGAAACACCACCATCAGGTGTATACATGGACCTCTTTCTCCAGTATGGACACTGGTACTTAAAGATCTCAACAAAAAAAAACAGCAGGAGAGCAGGGGAAAAGAAATTAAGTCAATCGTCTGTAGCGTTTGTCTACATTACTGAAAGAAAAGCTTAAGTAGCGAAACAATAAAATGAATAACACAAAAATATATAAGAAAAAATGACCCTATTTATACGTGTACCCTATTTGGGACTAAAATTCTCACTGCCCTCTAGAAGCTGCCAGTATGAAAATAACACCTTTTGTGTACCACATTTCAGTGTTACATAAGTAGCAAATACTGGTACACAAGACCAGAGTGTACTTTTTTTGGCCAACAGTGTGAAAATTACAAATGATGAAATGATATATTTAAATATAAATAAAACTTGAGATAACTGACAGCCATAGAATAAGCCAGCCGAAGAATGAACAAAAAGGTTAGTCTTGAAAATAAGTTTGATATTGCCTAATAAAACATAAAATTATGTATTCAGAAAAAGATTTCTGCTGGGTACATTCATTTTTGTGTGTTCGTTATGTTTGGGCATTAACAAAACCAACTGAAGGAGAGGGATATTTATAGACTGATCAATTAAAAAGTACTGAATGAAAATAGATTTAAGTGGTTTGAGTTTAGATGCATTATTACTGGCCCTGCAACATCTACTATCATTCCAATCCAAGAGGGACAATAACAGTGACGTGCTGGCAGCAGTTATAATGATCAAAGCATTTCCTTGACTGTCAGGAGGCAATAGTCTCTATATAATGGAACATAATGGTAAAGTGCGGTTGTGGTATCACCTGATTGAGGTAAGAGCCTGGCTCACTGACAAAAGAGCACTTGGAATTGTAACCGGACTTTTACCAAAGACAGGCTCCCAAATCACCGCACACCGGTGGTAGTGTCCTAGTTAGCATAGCGGATTAAAAACGAAATATGACATTTTTGTAATTGTTCACGTAATGGAATTATGCCCACAGGTTTTAGTGGGGTATCTGCCAAAAAATCAAGGAGACGAAGCAGATCACTGGAATAGATTACAAGGTGAATCCTAACAAGGTCCCATGGGCTAAGGTTACCACTTGATCAGAGATTGAACATATCAAGCCATTACACAATTGTTTCACGACAACGGTTTAAAGATCGTAATTATCGTCTTATTAAAAAATACAAACCTTTACCTTCACTCTGAAACTAGTAACTTGATGGAAGCGATAACAACATGGTAACTTCTTCCAAAGAACTAAATTGGAGCATTTGTACGTATAATTAACGATGTTATTTACTGGTTGCACAAGCTTGCCAAAAGCCCAGTGAACCCTCACGCTACTGTGGCATATTTTTACAAACATCGATAAGCAATTCCAAGTTATTTACAACGGTTAGAGTCTGTATACAACATGAAGACAAAATAATTGAGATCTTAAAGTTTTTTTTTTTGTTTGTTTTTTTTCCATGAGGGACTAGAACTGAAATGCATCACTAAACTTGAAACTGTAGCCGGAGCTTAACCTTTTCAACATGTTAACAGTTTCTACTTCCTTTAATGAGATTTGCTGCATCAATGTTTTTGGGGGAGGGAAAAAAAAAGAAACGACAAAGGAGAATAGAAATCAAAGAAAAAAAAATAACAGAGCCAGGGAAACAAAAACCCAACACAAAGACTCTGTTTTTGAGTTTGATCACAGCCATGTCTTAAAAGTTGTGGACAAAATGTGAGCATTCAGTACTAAAAAGTGCAGCTTCAGTGGAAGAGACAGACACACATGAAAACTGGCGATAAAAAGACACAAACACCAAGTAAACATTTAAATTGTAGGATAAAAGGAAAACTGACCTGTGAGTACAGCCTTTGCAGAGGGTTCAGCCAGGTCCAGCGCAGACTTGCCATCAGTGTTGCGGATATTGGGGTCGGCTCCATGCTGCAGTAACACTGTACAACAACAGGGTAGACACAAACAGTAGCTCAGCTCCTGAACTGACACACAAACTCCCCGACAAACAGCTCCTCTAAGTCCTCCTCCTCCTCCAGCTCCTCCTCTTCCACCTGGTGCTGCCACTGAACCACATCCTGCCCCGTAAAGTGCTCTTCCTGGACCTTTTTCACCCACTTGGACCTCTGCTATCCTCCCTGATTCTCCTCTTCTAATTCCGTATCCCGACTCCTCTGGCAGCCCTTCAGCCAGTCCCGCTTGGTATCTCTCTTCTCTGTTGCTAGCGCTGCTCCCATGGCTGCCCCTGGCTGCCCCTGCCCTGCAAGCCATGCCTCTGATGTAAACAGACATGTCACAAGTAGAGCTGCGAAGGGCTATGCTGACAAAGAAACAGGGGAGCTGACGGATGGGCTACGTGACAGGCTACAGAACACATCCTACTCCCATGTAGCGAGATGGGCATGGATTTGGCTTCAGCTTGGAAAAAGAAAACAACAGTGTGTAAGGAGGAGAGAGAGTCGAGCAGCGGCAGCATCGGCAGCAACAGCAGCAGCAGAAGGGGGCAAGCTGTGTGAGTGGAGAGACTCTCGCCTCTCCAACTGACTGAGCGATGCAGCAGAGAGCAAGATGAGTGAGGAGAAGAGGGAGAGGGAGGGGAGGAAGGTTGGAATGGTGAGAGGGAGAGTTAGAAAGAGGATGGGAGAAGTAGAGGGCAAAACAGAGTGAGAGAGACCAAAAAAAAAACCAAAACACACGAGGAGAGAAGGATAAGAGGAGGCGGAGGAGGAGGATCATGTGACTTCCACACAGGTATGAGCTGAATTACACTCTCTGCCTGTAAATGAGCTCCTGTGGGGGCAGCAGTGTCACACTCTGCTTGACTTCCTCTCTATTTCAGTTCCTACTATTGTGACTGCTGCTGTGCACATGCCCTCTGACTTTGGCAAACGGCCCGGCTCAACTCACAGCACAACAACCAGGAGATAGGATTACCCAGTGCGTGCACATGGACCGGACTGCACATAAACTCACATGTGCTGGTGCTGACATACGTATGTCTGACTCACACAGTCCACAAAAACAGTGTTCAGCTCTGGGTCCATCCCACACAACATCAAGTGGCGCTATGTTTTTTTGTGTTCAATTCCAACACCACAATTTCGCTACTGGGTTACAGGGGCAGCAATCTCCACAACTGCCATCCAAAAATCACACTGCACCATAATGTGAGCCTTTATCTGGTCACATTTTTACTACTAAAATCCAGTGTGAAGCTTTTTCCCCAATGTCAATGTCGCTGTTATTGGTTTTAAAACTCCAGTGTTCACCTCCTGGAGTTCACATCCTAGTTAGGGTGGTTGGCACATAGCAGTGGTCTCACCACCTAGGAAGGTTCATGAGGGGCTGGTTGGAGATTGGTGACCCCATAATCCGATAACAGACAAGCAAAGGACTATAAATGCATCTAGGTAAATTATTTTGTCATGTTTGTCAGTTTGAAAAATCTACACACTCGTCTTTTACCCTAAGTGAATCAAACAACTAAGATAAGATTTTCTATGATCAGGAAATGACAACTTGTCCCTGTAGAGAACAATGTTGTTTGTCCTTGTTCTAACACACTAGAATGTAACTGAAATTTTGGTAAATTATAAATCTTAAATATTTGAATAATGGAATAATCATTTTTCCCAACCATTTTGGCTTGAGACCTGATTTGGACATCACAAATAACACACTTTTTTAGTCGCAGGAGCAATGAATATATTGTATATATCTTTGTATATTTTTGTGTTTATACCTGATTTATTAAATCTATAACATGATTTATAATTTGTTTTTTTTATATAAATTACTAGACATCTTATGTGAACCAATTTGAATTCCAAGCAATCCCGTGTAGTGTCAAATTTACTTAAAGTTGGAAAAAGAGCGGATTTTTTTCTCTCATTGGAGCGGTCCGGACGAAAGAAACATTTTTAAAAGTAAAAATATAGTTAAATAGTTTCTATCAAGCGTGTCCTTAAAAAGCCACATCACATCAACATATTTAAAAATCATTTTTTGATTACCATCAGAGACTATTCTATGAAGTGATTTGTCAGAAATTTAATTAAAATAATTTCCTAAATGACCTTTAGGAGTGATCTCACCCAGAAACAAAACTAGGAGAAAAGGGGGGATTTATATATTGTGACTTCAAATACACAGATTGAATTGTTTAAACAGCCATTATTTAAACTGTACTAAACTTCTGTTTATGTTCCATGATTGTGGTATTCATTCATAACAGCAGAGAAGAATAAAAGGCAACCAATCTTTAAAGCACTGTTATATAAACTAAAACATGATGATATAAAAATATGAACTCACCTTCTTCCATCTCATCAACTTTAATGTTACTTTCATGTCAGCTATGATTAAAACTGCATGGTTTCAGTGGGTTATGCCAATTACAATGACAACCAATTAAAGTTACCAAAGAGGAGATGGGGACACAGGAGACAGGAGATGGGGACACAGAATAAATGTGGACAGAAGGGATGCCGATCGGAAACAGTTTTTGTCTTCTGGCCTCCAAAATGTTCCTCTCCTGAAGTTTCCTTCTAAAGGTCTCCTTCTTGACCAGATTCACATAGTTTATTAGACTAGATTTCTGGTCTGCAGATACTAGATTAAATGACTAGTTCCAAGACAATAACAGGACAAGTTACAATAGCACTAGTCAGTCCAAACTTCATGTTTGCTTTCTACAGTGAATTCTGCACACCTTCAATTATGTTTTTTTAATGTTTTCAACATATTGTAAGGACAGAATATACAACTAGCACAGAAAACCACACAAACAGTCTACATCGCCACGGCTAAGTCCGAAAAAAAGCTGACAAACCTACAAAAACCTACATATATAAAGAGCTGCTCTGAGGTGGCACAAAATCTTATGTGGGGCAATGCAGGAGCAGGAAATAGAAAAGTGAAAAGTTCAATAGAACCCAATGGAATAGGTGAAACTTTAATCGCCAACAGAAAAAAATAATCATGCTTTTCAAGGTTTTTTTTTGTTTTTTTTTCTCGATGTGTGGGCACCCTGTTGGCGTGGGTGACAGCTGACAAAATCTGTGATGTAACTAGTAAATTGAATGTCTCCTTATTTGTTACACAAAGGGAAATTTTACATTATGAATCTTTGCTTTGCCAAAATTTAAGAAACTAAGGTTTTGATTTTATGTATCAAAAGAAATTCTGCAGTGCTTATTCCAAAAGGGTATGTTTTTTTTTCATGACGACTCTTCTGCAACACTTAATACTTGTAATAAACATTGAACCTGTGGCGAAAATATAGGTAATCATCAGAGGGATACTCAGGGGCTGCAGCATCTTTTTAATCCACGTCCCATGCAGAGAAATACCCCTGCTGTTGAAGCCAGGGGTCAAGGATGCTCAGAAGCTGGACTTGAGGAAGCAAACTATAAGTGGAAATGTCTACTGCCGTTTCTCACTGTGCCACAGGGCAGGAGGAGAAATATGGGGGCAATCAGCGAGTCAGCTTTTAAAATTTCTCCACAAATTGGAAACGGGACCTAAAAATATTTACCCTCTGAACCTTTAGAAGAAGTCGCATTTATCATTTTCTTGCTTCAGAAAAAAAGTTATTACGCCGTTATTTCTGCAGGCCAAAAAAATATGCTGCACTGTGACAGCACGCTATCGCTCCGACCACTGGGCCAATCGGTCTGTGTATAAAAACAGCTTATCCACACTGTGTCCTTCACTGTACACAGTGATGCAGAAGTATAAGTAATTAATGGGGTGTTTATGAAAACTCTGGCAGCAAACACATCAGCTGAATGACCTGCTGCCGCTACTGTTTATCCTAAAAACCTCCCTTTACGGCAGAGCGGTTTGTGGCATTTGGGCCAAGTCTCAAACTCTCTAATTGCCAATCCAGTGCAGCTTTTCCAAAGCCTTAAGTCTGCTGATTGTCATTTTACAGCAAACCATGCACCTGTGTGCGGTTTTAAATGTCTTATATTTTATAAAAATGCCATTTATGCCAAAAAAGTCCATGTGCTGTTCATCCGTCATCTATGAGGGTTTACGACAGTGGTTGGCCGGGGATTGGGTGATGGTTGAGTTCACATTGACTAGTTTTTTTAGTCATTGCATGATAACATCCATACAGTATTTCCTAAGTATTTATGGATTTTGGGAGGGAACTCAGCAGTAGACTAGGAATAAAGTAAAAAAAAAAAAAATCAGGATGCACTTACAGTGGGCATCATCAACATTCCAGACATTGGCGAGGGAATATTTTAAAGGCAGTTCACAAAGATCAAGAATTCGCTCTCCATCAGGGCGCCTCTGCCGTCCTATGTTGTATATCAATTTAATGATATATCTATCGCAACGGAACAAGTGTATACACTAAGAAAAAAAAAACGGAGATCTCCAGTAATCTCTGTGATGAAAGATCACAAGATCTGCGCCACTGGCCAGTGGACCCCTAGTGGCCGGTGGTTTGCAGCATATCATTATGGCTCACCATATTTAGCACAATTTTCTATTTGAAAGTGTGTCTATTGTATAAAACAAATACCTAGAATGTCGCGAAAGCATTAAATCATGGAGATACTACTTGAAGTGTATGATAATAATAATAATAATAATAATAATGATGATGATGATGATAATACTCTGATGACATGTAGCGTAGTCCCCATTGTACTTTTGCACTTTAGCTTTGTCTATAAAGAAGCCTTGTGCGTACTAACATATTCTGACAGTAACTTTAAAGCAGCTTTAGATTCATTCCACCTGCTCCACTCACACCAACGCCCTCTACAAGAAAGGCCATAGTCTCCACCTCCTAAGGAGACTGGACTTTTTTTTGCCATCCACTCTGCTGTTTTTTGCTAGGGTTCGGGCAGCACTGACCGGAACAGAAACAAAAAAAAATTAATAAACTGGTCAGGAGGGCTAGCTCTGTCCTGGGCTGCTCGTTGGAGGAGGTGGAAAAGAGATTAAAAAAAAAAAGCCTGGTTTGGGTGAGGACCCTATCCAGGCTTTTTTTTAATCAGGCACTGTGGTGGAGCTCCTTCAGCACAAGGCCCTGGGACCCAAAATGCATAAAGGAGCTTTACCGCAGGTCATTTATTCCCTCAGTGTGCGAATAAGACTTTACAACCAATATTCTGCATAACACCTTCAACTTATGCATATTTGTGTTGTTATAACATTTTTTTTTCTACTTACATTTTCCTACTATTTTATTAGTGTATATATTTATATATTTTTCTTTTTGTTTTTTTTTTATATTCTTACTATATCGTTATTATATTATTATATAATTCTGTTCTATATCATTCTAATGCTTATTGGAATACTACAACAAACGCTGAGTTGACATTGCTAAATTGCTTAACTTTAATTTTCAAACTGTCATAAATCAATCACTTCCCTGGTCACTGATAACACAGATTAATTTGCAGAATTATTACTGGATCAGTGGTTGCAGCAGGAGAAAAATTGAGCAAAGTCCAGCCGTCCTTCACTAAAGAACCGGGACTTGAACAAGTAGTCACTGCAGATTGTTGAAACATTTTCGTTTTATCTTAACTTTTCTATTAAGATCCCAAAAGATTATTCTTATAGTGCCTGTACAGGATGGTTTTGATGGAGAGAAGCGTCCTGTTAACTACAGAGATTTTTTTTTTTAGTGCCAAGGTCAGGCCACATGTTTTATTCAAGAGTTCTTGCACACAGGACAGACCTATGAGTGCAGAACCCACAGTCACTCAGGAATCAATCATTTCATCTGGTTTAGAATGTCACTTGAATGACAAGCAAAGGCCACGTCTGGCCACGTCTTTGATCATATGATCGACAGTCTGGATTCTTTGGCATTTCACTGGCTTCTATGGTGTTGAAGACGTGTCCAATGCATTTAGCAGGAGGACAATCTTGCAAAAAAGAAACTTTAAGGAGAGAGAGAAAAAATAGAACTAGCACCAGGCACTTAAAATAAAACTGAAGACAACGATCAACATCATAATTACCTGTAATTATTAGTTAGCAACAATATTACATCTGAGCTACTTATTTTCATTGCACAAATTGTATATTAAAATACCATACTGTTGTTGGTCACAGCAAAACATGTGATCTTATGACTAGGGATGTCCGATATTGACATTTGCCAATATCTGATATTGTCCAAACACTTTAGTGTGATGCCAGACGAAAGGTATTCTACAAATAACTGTGTACAAGACACAACTTCAATATAAGTTACAGAAAAAAGGCACATTTATTTATTTATTTTTTTGTCTTAAACAGTCCTGTGATTCCTTGTGCAGTACTAAAGTAAATAAATAATGTCTATTGTTGGACAGAATAACTTTCCAGAACCAGTAATTAATATAATAACCGGGCTCATTTAGCCCTCACAACAATAGGCAAATTAAAAGACACACAGATAGAAATAGCTGTAGTCAAAGCGTAAACAGCCCTCTTCAATAAGCGAACAAACATTGTCACAATGTAAACTACTCTACTGGTCGATGGCATGCGAGACGGCACCGAATGCTTCTTGAACGGGGGAGATCGGCTGGTTCTCCAGGACAATCCACTCCATCATGTTCGTCTGATCTCTTTTGCTTTTGGCTGTTATTTACCGTAATTAGCTCTGAGTCTCTGAGAGACAACTGTGTTGTTGTTTCACTGAGTCCATTCCGTGTAGTTTTTCTTTGAAGCATCGGATTTTGAATATCGGTGGAAAATTCGATACAAATTCTCTCCACTTTTAAAAAGGTTGCTGATATCGAGGTGATATTATCGGCCATCCCTACTTATGATTTAACCAAGTCACCGCAGCCATTGTTAAAGAGAACATTGCATCTTACCTTAGCATCATTCTGCTGCTCTTTCTATACTCAGCCTGTGGGGAGTTTTTTTTTTTTCTTCACTTTTTAATTTAAAGCGATGTCAGTGGATGCTCATTTATCGCAGGGCTAGGAAATCAATGCACTTCTATCCCCAGTGTGATCTCAGGAATAAACAGGAAAACACAGTGATTCCAAAGAGTAGGCTGCTTTATGCCTTAATGAAAAACAAATGTGGGAGGTTTTGGTATTGTTTTTGTGAAACGACCGAGGAGACAAAAGACAAAAGTTCCTTTTTGTCTTTGGAGGGATACTTACATAAACCTATGTGTATAAAAATATGGACTTATGGCCAGATCAAACCATGACAATGGATGTGAAAAAGTTTACTTTTTAAAAGTCTGACAATTTTACTATTTTCTAAATACTGCGTCCTTATGTAAGAAAAACTACCCAGCCACCAACAAAGACACTTCATGAAACATATTGATTTTATACATTTCATTTCCCTCACAATTTAGTCACTCAGTGAGAAAACTGGGTCAGTTTAGTGGAAGTGGACACAGACATACCAGCTGAAATTAGAGAAATTCAAATAGAGATTCAACCGCTCAGTGTTTTTTTTTTGTTTGTTTGTTTGTTTGTTTGTTTTTGAAGCCCTTTATTACTACCAAGTAGAACAGTATTTGATGTTTCTGACTATGTAGAATGACAAATCGTGCGCTATAAATATATTTTTCCGGTCTATTGTGTCATCGATTGTCTTTCCATAATCCAACCATGGAACCACTGTAAAGTTGCCACACTAGTTTATACCAGGGTTATTGTCGTTAACTGAAACTGATCATTAAATTAAAAAAAACTATAACTAACTAAACTAACTAAAACGAAAATGTGTCCTAACAAAACTAACTAAAACTAACCGAAGAGAGAAATGAACTACCCTTCGTTTTTCGTCTTTGTTCGAACCTCGCAAAAACTAAAACTAAAACTAATTAAAACTAA
>JAFBJS010003080.1:0-29507 GCA_016785265.1 Paraplagusia blochii
CTACTCTTGAAAGTAGAGACTGTATCTGCCTCTCGGACTAGAACTGGCAGGTGGTTCCACAGTAAAGGGATCCGATAACAGAAGGCTTTTGCTCCAGATCTAGATATGGAGATTTGTGGAACCACAAGAAACGAAGAGTTCTAGTGGGTTGATGTTATCCAGTAATATCTCCCATCAGTTGGACCGGGCTAAACTGTTGTTGTTTTATTCACTCCATGCTCTGCAGTTTGTCACTGAGTGAGTATTATTGCGAGGAACAATAGTTTTGTTCTCTTTTGTGATTCACACTTTTTGTCGTAAGTACCGGTAAAACGGACAATATTCAGAAAGTAGTGGTTGCATAACAAATAAAACACTGTGTCTGCTCAGTGAAAACAGGACTGCTCCAGACAGGCTGTAGGGCACTGTTCTTCAGTAAGAGTAACCAGGCTGGAGCCGTGCCGAGGATGTGTGTGTGTGTCTGTGTGTATGTGTGTGTGGGTCCGTGTGTGAGAGTTCATGTGAGTCGGAGGTGAAAAAGGGGAGACAGACAGGCTTCTATGTATGTGTGTGTGTGTGTCTATCTTTAGGCTGATCTGGACTGGAACCATCATAAGTGAATTTCTTCCAGACATATCATCCAGTTACTACTCAGTTTACCCAGACCGATCACGATGTTATCAAACCTTCTGTACTGTGAAAGTCGGGTGAAACGTTTGGATTAATTCAAGCTGTTGGAGCTATAGGAAACACATTTGGTAGATATGCTAAAAATAGTCCGTTTTCCTTCACGTTAAATCTGTATATACTGTTCAGGAGGTTGGGTTTTTACCATCTCCCTCCTTATTGATAGGAGATAACTTCTGATAAAACTGATCCCCATTGACCCAAAACAGCATTTATCTGTCTCCCTCATAAATATCTGAAATAAAATAAAAATAATATATATATGTATATGTATGTTTATATATATGTGTGTATATTTTATTTATATTTTATGTGCATATGTATATATATATATATATATATATATATATATACAAACATTCGTGGAGGACTTAAGTAAGCAAATAAAATTTGGTCAAAAGGCTGATCACAAATCATGGACTTGCCCATTGTTTGGGTAGCTTTCTTCCGGGGACTACTCCCACCTGATGATGGGATTGGTTGCAGCCATTTTAAAGCTTTAGACATGATTGGTCCAGAAATTGTGTTTGAAAAGTTATGAAAAAAAGATGTCAGTGCTTGGCTCATTTAGACCAAAATGGAAAAATCTGTATCTTGGAATATATGGTATATATATGGTTGTTTGTGCCTCTTGTTGGTTACATCTGTAATAAAGCTAAATCACCCTCAATATAAGTCAACATCTGATGAAAAAAAGTGAATTCCCATCTACAGTGTTTCCTAGAACCACAGAGAACCTGTAAGTCTCTCACTCTGTTTGTTTGTTTTAAAATCAAGGAGGTTGATACCAATTTATAGAACTTTTCCAAAACTTTAGGCCCACTGTGTACTTGCCATCCCATCACTATAATAATAATGTCAGTGAGCCACAGCATTTGATTACATTGACAGAGTTGAATAAGAGCAGAGTTGAATAAAAAAAATCATCTTCAAGGAACATGATGTGCTCAGAGAGCAAGAGTAAAAAAAAAACCATCGTGAGTTAGAGTGCTTCACGTACATTAATTAAGTATTTCTATGATTAGAACACGGTGTCACTGAAGCAGGTTCATGAAGTTTGAAAGTATATTAAATGTGGAACAAATTACATCATATTACCAAAATAATTACTCCGTGAAAAAGTCTGTGTCAAGGCAGGTGTCGAACTCAAGGAATAAATAATTTACGAAAAATTTAATTACAGGGTTATAATAACAGACCAGATCTGTTTCAATATGTGTATGCAAACTCTTCTAATGTTATGGGCACAAATTCTCATCTTTCAACTCTAAATGTTACTAAACTTGGTGTAAGTCAAGTCCTGTGGAGCAGAGACAATAGCCTGCTGACACCGTAATTGTGTAGCGCATTATTAAATGAAGGCAGGCGAGGAGCGTTTGGTTCTTAATGGAACTATATGGGCTAAATGACGTCTATTTTCTGTTCACTTTGCTGATCTTCCTGGATGGCCTGTCCATCCCAGTTGTTACCTTCACACCCCAACAAGAACAGCAGTCACAGAAACCATATTTGAATAGATTCATACACTATGATCAGTTGTTGCATTATACTGTTTTTTTTTTTTTTTTTTGCTTAATTTGCAATGCAGTAAACTTCCCGAATCTGATAAGAACCTTTATTTTATGCAAAAGAACAAGCGTGGTTGGAAAACATTTTTATATGTGTTTATTTTTCCTAACCGAGTACAGGAGGTTCTATCTGATGCAAACCCTGCACTGCCTTAGGCTTCAGTGACAAGAGTGGGTCTGACTGGCTGACTTTCCCAGCTCTCTCAGCTTCATTAAAGCCCTAATTAAAAGTCCCAGCATGATCTTTTTCTTTTTTTTTTTTTTTTAACTATAAATAGCTTGTTTTGAACAGCACATTGTTTGTTTAACTTTTTCACAAGCAAAGTCATGCAGTCCTTACACTAGTCACGTTGCACTGCAAATATTATCTTCCTATAGAGCAAAATTCTGTATCTCTGACATTAGGTATAATATATTTTAAAGTTTTTAATATTCCAAAAACTTTTATGTAGAAACTTGTATTTATTTTTGCAAAGATCATAAAGATGGCAAGGTAAAAAATACCAAAAGTGGATGAGTTTGAAAATGCAAAGTCATCTTGTAGGAAGTCATCTTGTTATAGACAGGTTAGAGATGAGGGTCAGGTTGATGATGAACAGAGAGATGGCGAGAGAGTCTCCCCCAAGTAAGGACCTACACCTGCTCTGATGAATGGAAGGGGAAGCAGTTGCACTGTATAATTAAACTGGAGCCTGAGCAGGAGATGCCACAGTAGAAGATGCTGAGATTTCTCCCTGCCGGTGACCAGAGTGGGGAAGATTAGAAACAAAACACTGGAATCCAATGCATTAAAACTAAGGTTGTCAATTTTCTTGCTCCTGAGTAATATCAAAGTAGCTTAGGTTTAAACTCTGTTGGTAATTATTTAGAATTAATCCAAACAAATTAACAATCCAACAGAAAAACTAAAAACAGCTAGATGTCCTAGTCCATATTTACATTTATATATTTGCTCTGTACAGAAATCCACAACTATACAAGTATACTGCAGTATCATCTCTACCCTCCTCTCCTTTTTTTGCACTGACTTCCTCTCAGTGAAATAGACAGGAGATGTCATGACACGGTTAATGATGGATATGAGTTTTAAAAGATGCACAAAGTTCCCCAGGCTTTTCCGAGGAAATTTTTTTCCTCCCCATTCCGTTTGACATGTCAGCACTTTAATGTAGACTGGCTTTGTGTCTGTATTAGCAATTTTTTTTCCTGGAGCATTTTGCTTATTCTGCACTCTTTTTCTTACTTTAACACATCCATCTCTGTTTTATCTCCTGTCCATTTTGGGCTGGAAAAATCCTCTTAGATAGGACTGCTGGTGGCCTGTTACCAAGGTTACGTGGATGTGGTCATAGCCCTGTCTCAGTGTCCGTATCTGGATGTCAACTGGCAGGACAGTGAAGGAAACACGGCTCTCATTACTGCTGCTCAAGCAGGTGAGTGAAATGCACACACACACACACACCTAAAAACGCCGGGTCATATATTACAACACAGGCTTACACACACATTAACGCAGGAATTTATGGAACACAGTGATAAGATACACACAGTAAAGCTGTCCCACACATATTCAGATGAGAACGGTATCGAGACTGAGTGAAAGTCACTTATATAACTAACTGTAACTTTCTTTTATGTCTTTAAGGCCATATAACGATCACCAACTACCTGCTGAACTACTACCCTGGGTTGGACATAGAGAGGAGAAACTGCCATGGTTTCACCCCGTTGATGAAGGCAGCCATGCAGGGCAGGGTGGAGTGTGTGCGTTCGCTCATGATGGCAGGTGAGACAGACCAACAACAAGGCAGTCACGGACAAAATTTGTCCATTAAGAGTCTCAGTTAACCAGGTCAAAAGTGATTAGTAAGGTAACTGGATAGTTTTGAACTGAAAAAAAAAATGTTAGATCGGAGGTGAAACGTTAACTAGAAAATGTAATGCTCAGTTGCCTACCAAAATTAATAAATTCAATTATTTAATCTAATGAATTCAAAGTCTAAAGCAGGACTGTATTAATGTGTTTATTTGTTGTACTGTACACTTGGGCTTTTTATATTTATATTAACATTTATTTATCCTCCAGTAATTCTACACTTATCCTCAATTATCATGGATGTTTCTATTTTTTTTTTTTTAATTAATCAGATAGAAACCCTTTGATTAACAGTGCTGCACTTTATGACAGTCATAGCTTTCATGGTTAAACATTGAGATTTTTTTTTACAATAAAAAAGGAAAATTAATCTGTAGGAAATTAAATTGAATACTCTGCAAAATACATAATCTTCTCGAGGGTCACTATTTAATTCATCCATCACATAACACTTGATCCTTTTCAGGTACAGTCCCTCATGCTTTTGACTAGGAACAACTGCTTAAAAAACAACAACACAGTAGCAGAAAATCTTTTTTTTATTGTTTTTATCTGCTATACACTATACCCTAATTCTTCTCTTTTAATCTCTAGGGGCTTCCCTTGATGCCAGAGACAGTGGCCGCCATCTGACTGCCAGAGAGTGGGCTTTATTTACTGGCCGCTATGAAACGGCCTGGGTGATGACGCGTTTGATGGAACGGCCAAGTCCCAACCAGTGCTGCGAAACATACAAGTAAGAAATATTACAGTATTTCAGGGAATTTAGGCCCTTGTTCATATACCATTATTGCAACTCGACGTATCTTTCTACTCAGCATTCCTTGAGGAGAAAGCTTCCTGTTACTGAAGCAGTAGAGTCTGTGTAAAGCACGTAAAGTTTAGTATCAGGGCCAAGTTATCTGAATGAAAGGGTTATAGTTGTTTCTCTTTCTGTTCGAAATCTATATCAATGTTGAACTTGGACTTGGTACTGGATCAAATAATCATACATATTCAATATAACCAAATGAAGAAGGACTGCATTGTCCACCCTGCTCTCAACAAAATATATTAGGGATGTCCAATATTAGAATTTGTTCAAACCTTCGGCAGCAGCAGCAGCAGGAAGAGGCAAACTTATGCCCCTCTGCAGTGGCAGTGTAGACATGGTTGTTGGAGCTACATAAATATAATATTATATGTCTTAGAATACACATTATATTTTTCTTTAGTTATATCGATGACTTCACAACCACAAAAAAAAAAAACAATTTGTTAATTTTTCATTTTGAAACGTATCATGGGCAATTTTTGTGTCAAAATGACCGATTGTGGTCATTCTAGTAGTTTTGAATACCTGGTTGTTCTAGTTTTAAAAATATAAACTACAAACACTGTTAGAAACCACAACAGTGCAACTGCCCAGAGCCCAAATTTATAATTACGTTATCAGCCGGTAATGATTTATGCAGATGTTTTCCTCACAAACTGGAGGTAAACATCTTATAAGTGCAATTCTATCAAATTTGGCTAAATCAATATTATCAGACTTTTCCAATAGAGATCACAGTGCAGCTTATACTGTGGCTGCACACACTGCAGCCTTGTTTTGCTGATTAGCTGTGCTTGTATTGGATAATGTGTCCTTGAAGTTCTACTCCACGGCAGTAGAGCTGAGTCCTGTGGCCTTGTCTTCCAGTCTAGAGTGGCCGCCGCTTGCACCACTTGTGACCAAAGCCCGCGAGTCGCGTGGCTGCCTGAAGCGTTTGTCCAGCACCATCCGAAACGTCTTCAACATTGCCAATGTCACCAACCCGGAAGACGAAGGTGTGATTGACCACATGGTTTCCGTCACCACGGCCATTAGGAGCCCATTCCTGGCTGTTGTTTGTCATACAGTAAGTAATAAAGATTCACAACATTTCTACGGCTCATTTCTGTTCCGTAATAAGCATTTAACATTAAGTGATGAGTACGAGCGTTGTTTATAATAAGGAAAAATAAGAGTCCGTCTGCATTTGTTTTTGTTTGGGCTACTACTTATTTATCAGCTCATTTACCCATAAATGGAGCTAAACCTTTGTACACACATTACATTCCATTTGTTACCTGCCATAACAGTTAATTACTTTGTTGTTGCTGCAGCAGGATGTTTCTTTTGGTTCTTGAGTCTTGTGTTATACAAGAACACTAATAATAACTTGTGGCGATAGCTAGATTAACGACTAAACATAAATCATTTTAAAAAATACTAATATATTCATAGATTATTTGGGATTTAGTCATAATTTGACACTGCTGCTTATACTTACACACAACTTCCAGTGAGCTCACCAACCACAGGATGGCTCTCAGGATGAAGCAGTGTGATCTGGGTGGCAGTTGTGGCGACTGCTGCCCCTGTGACCTGGTAACTGCAAGCAGATGAATTAATAATTGAATGAAAGGTTATATTTTAAAGGCATATCAGACTGGGCTTCTTATGGAAAAGGCAGATTAGTGACTGAACTAAATAGCCAAACTAGTGATAACTACTGATCTTGTTCCAGGTATGTCCTGACAGCCCCCCAAGAGTGGGAAAACGACGCTACGCAGTTCCTGAGATCATGCGCCAGAGAACAGCAGCGAAGGATTTATGCACTGTGAATATTGACATGCTGGACGGTCACCAAAAACTCTTGGACCACACCAGATCCAGGAACGTGGATCGCCGTACCAGCCTCCAAGCTCAGAGCTTGGTACATCGACACAGGAGTCTGAGCCTGGGTTTTGTGGCCTACAACCAGGCCGTGGAGCTGCGGAGAACCAGCCTGCTGCCTGTGCCGACGGTGATGAGAAGAAGCAGCATCAGGCCGGGCATTAGCATCCCCAAACTGAGGGTGTCCAAAGCTCCTACGCCGACCTATGAACCGGAAAGAATCAGAAGAAGGAGCTCCAAAGATGGAGGAGGGCACCTGCTGCAGATCCCGAGATGGAGATACAAGGAGTTGAAGGAGGAGCGCAGGAAAGCAGAGGAGGCTGAGAGGAGGCGGCTGGAAGCTCTGACCAAAGGACACATTGCCGCAGTGAAAAGAAAATGACTTTGTTTCCTTAAAGGGATAAAATTATCTACAGAAAGATTCGTCAACAAAGTTTGATCTTATAAGATCATCAGGGTTGCACACGTCTGCAACATCTGAAATCCTTCACACTCAGGGTAAAAGCACAGACAGTGTCGTTGGAGAAGGCTTTTAGGTTTTAAAGTCACGTTCATCTGCTGCGCAAATGAATGAAGCAAGCAAAAATGGCAATTTGAAGGAAGCAGGAGGTTTTTTTTACTGATGACTCCTCTATTGACCATTGTTTTATATATATGTAGAATTTTACATAGCCAGAAAACCTGTTTTTGGACACATTTTAGTGTTCTAGATACCAGTGTAGTCATAACAACAAAACCAAAGCAGAATGTGTGTGTTGTAGTTTGTTTTTTTTTTTTTTACAAATGAAGTTAAGAAATTATTCACAGATATTTAGACAAATCTTTTATAGAAAACAATATTTTAGATACGTCTTTAAAAATCTTTCTAAAAACAGAAACACTGACCCATTCTACGTGTGTATATTTTGATATTAGCAATTTAAATGTCTATTGTCAACAGACTTTATTTTAAAGTGTTCTCCTCCAGATGTGATTTCTAAAAATTATAATACAATCAGATTTCTTGCAATGACAATCTTTAGACGTGTGAGTGTGTTTGTGTTCTGTGAGACGAGGAGCCGAATAAAAAATTGTCTGCGTTCACTGTGGTTGTCACTGAGCTAGTAATTGATGTCCAACAGAACCGAAAGAATGTCTCACTTCAAACAGCAGTAATAAACCTACAGGGTCACATTACTTCACTAAATCTCCATATTCCAAAGCAGAAAAGAGGAGAAAAAAGAGCGCGAGCAGAGACAAAAGGCTGTGATAAAACACTGTATGGATTTGGAGAGGACAATTTCACGGTCCTAACTCCTTCTGGTGATTGTGGCTGAAGTGCCATCTGAGAATGTGCGACTAATATAAATGGTGATGATCTGCTAAGAGGTTGTAAGGGCATCGCGTGGCTAAATTGTTTCTTCAAATAAACTTCATTGACTTGAGAGTGGCAATCTGCTCAGATAGTCGCCAGAGGAAGTCATTTGACACAACATGTTAGGGAGCAGGTGTCGTGGAAGACGAAGTAGGACCCAAATGCAACACAGGAAGGTTCCTCTTGACTTTTCAAAGTTTATTTTAACTTAAATAACAAAACTTGACAATAAACAAAACAGACTGTAGAACAAATACTGTTCTCAAACACAACTAAATAGTTTGGCTTCTTCAGCCCAAACCAAACTTCACCTAATATCACCATAAACAGACTTCTCAGGACATCGAACACGACAAACCAGGACAGCACATGACGGGACAAACCTAGACAATGAACCAACGCCGACTGAGTGGGGGAGAGGGGAATATATAGTGAGAGCACCAGGTGACACGAGTGAGGACTAATGACAAAGACACAAGTGACCGTGCTCACACTGATTACCCAAAGCCAGAACACAGGGAAAAGGAGGGGGAGAGACAGAGACCTCACACAACAAAGGATGAACAATGGGCACATTTATTCAACTCTGCCCAAGTGGCTCCAGCATTAACATATTTAACATTAACATGCGGGGGTTTCCTCACAGTTGTCTCTCCCACAGCCTCTGGTTCCTTGTGGTTATAAAGATGAAGTGCTCGTGTTCTAGGAAACATCATTTAAGTACACAAAAATGGTAAAAAAAAAAAAATGGCCAAACTGAACAGATCAGTTGTAAAAAGATGGTTGATGTCACAGGGAACACTAGTAGTTCTACTCCTCTAGATCGGTGGTCCCCAACCACGGAGCCAGGGACCGGTATCTGTCTCTGGGTGAATTGGTCCATTGGCCCCATCTGTCAATTACTTCGACTTGATCCATACCCATATCAACAAAAGAACTGACCAATAGAATGGCTAGGATTCCATCATCAATAATGCAACTATATTTGATTAGGAAATATTTTCTCAGTGAAGACAACAACAATAAACTCAAAATGACGCAGAGTCATTGATACAAGATTCTAACTTTTATACTGGTCTGGTAGTAGAAAGTTATTAGCTGGGTGCACACGAGAAGTCCTTGTTGTGTCCTTGCACAGTTAATTTTGGCTAAGAAGATTTTATAGGTAGTAAACTATTTCTGAACACTGTAAATAAAATTTTATCTGGGGGTATTTATCTGCCACAACTTATCGACTGGTCCGAGAAAACAGTACAAGACATTTTATCGGTCTGTGGTGCAAAAAAAGGTTAGGGAACACTTCTCTAGAACACTCCCTTCACCACTGGACAAGGGTCTCAAAAGGTGTGACCAAAACAACTCTTCACACCATCGTCTAGTGGTGAAGGGAGTGGTCTAGAGCAGGGATTCTGAACCATTGGGCCCTAGCCCAAAGTTGGGCCACAAGCGCCCCCTACAGGGCCGTGAAAATACTAAACTGCGATTATTAAGGGCCCCAGGTCACTCGACACTGAAAAAATTGGGCCTCAATGCCAAAGAGGTTAAGAATCCCTGGTCTAGAGGAGTAGAACTGCCAGCGGATGAATGACAATCTTCGACATAACAGAACTCAATACACATTCCAACATACGGCATCTTTGCCCATTACATGATGAAAAAACAGATTTTTTTTCTCTCTTAATTTAATTAATTATCAGAGATCAACATAAAATGAGTAAAAGGAGGAAAAAAATATTCCAGAGTTATGGTAAGTTTTTGTCAAGCAACACTATTAAAAGTTGAATTTCACAACACTGAAAAACAGACAAGTACAGCACGGATTCTCCAGAATCTCTTCTGAGATTGTATTTTAAAAACACAATGCAGTGCACAGATAGATGCTGCACAGCCTCAAGAGAGGAATTTCAACTCTGCATTAAATTACTTATTAGTTCTGCAGCATTGCAGGTTATAATTAAGTCAGGAGCAACATTAAACCTATTTAAAAGGCCACCACTGACCCTTGTAATGAGAAAACTGGGCCTAGAATCAACTATGTACTATGTACTGCTGGAACTGCCAGTTAACTTTGTAGTGACTTGTATTAAAGAATAGTGCACCATGTGCAGAAACACATATTAAGAGTTTAACATGCGTTTCAAATCCAAAATGAGCTCCTGTAGAAGTTTTCGTTCTTTTCTAAACTTAATGTTCTGAAGCTCAAAGTGCCAGTAAACTACAATTTATGTGTATATCATTACATGTGTGCTCAGAACTGGCTTAGCGCTAAAAGTTCTGAGATGATGACCTTGAGACAGACATGGGGACTCGAGTCTGAGACTCGGACTCGAGTTGCACTTCAGTCGCACAAACAAAGACTTGTGACTTGACTTGAGACTCGCCGTCTAAGACTCGAGACTTGACTCGGACTTCGGTGTTATGACTCGCGAGTCGTGAATAAAGTCCATCCATCAAGGAATTATCTATTTTATCATTTAACATATTTCACTTTTTCCAATGCGTTTCCGTATTTATCGCGAAGTCTTACTCGCAGAATTTGGTCACTGTCGGCCGTAACCACGCCATTACATAGAGCAAACATAGTCCTGCTGCGTCTCTCTCACTCTCACTCCGGGAGCGCACACACACTCCTGACTTGACTTGGATTTGGGACGAAAGACTTGAGACTTGACTTGGACTTGCACATAAAGACTTGAGACTTGACTTGGACTTGGAAAAAGTGACTTGTGGACATCTCTGTCTTGAGAGATGTTGAAAAAATCCTCAAAAATATCCTTGATATAAAGCTAACGTTAGCGCCAAATTCTAAGCCCAAATCCCAATTGACAAAGTTTGCAGATATGACTCGTTTGGAATACAGAAAGCTTCAAAACTCTAAGCCTTAAACAAAATACTGTGATGTTCTCAGTAGCTGCCACTGACACTCAAGGTTTTTCTACATATAGAGCAGTATCTGCAGAGCATTAGTCCTGGTTTTGAGGGATGGCTGCAATAGCTATTAGAAATAGCAGCTGCAGGAGGATGAAGATTGATTTGCGGAGCCACTTTGTCAGTGTAATCTAAGCTGTGCCGCCTTATCAACATGACCAGAAACGCATCCCAAATGCTCCTGACCTGAGTCAAACACCTCTCCCTCCACTCTGGCCTCAGAGCAATGTTCAGTATCAACTAGTTGCGGCCAGTTTTAATGTCCACATGGCTGAGGTAGATAGTGGTGTGTACTTAAGGCTAATGTAATAAAGTGCAAATTGCCGCTGCAGGGACAGGTGACGTAAACTTGCCTGTTTAATGGCGTTGAAATAAATCTAAAATGTTAACAACTTTAGGGCAAATTAACTGTTTGCAGAAAACCAAAACAATTAAAAGCCAAAAGAGCTTGAGTCTATGAAGACTCTCAGACATCAAGGTGTCCTTATCCAAAGCAGATATGCAGAGGGCAACTGGACTATTTTAGTTTCTCCTCTGATCCAAAAGGTTCCTTCGGTTCAGACACCCCTGTGAGGAAGGTTGGTATCACCCGAGGGAATGACAGGCCTGTGTTGTTGAGTTCTTTGGGCCGTGAACTCAAGACATTGTCTCAAAGCAACTGAAAGCAGTTGGTTAGAACTGGAGAAGGCTGTCCAAAGCAATGTCTTTAAGGAGCCAAGACAGTCCAGTTGACCACCAAAATAACTGGTGGTAACTGCTTTTCCATCCATCCATATATTCATTTTTGTTCAGATTATCTGTTATAAGGTTGTGGGGGCTGCTGTCTCCGCAACCACCCAAATCCCACTGCACCCTACCAACCACCAACCAAACCAACTTGGATTTGATCTTCCAAAGTATCCATAAAAATGCTTTTTTACAGCTGTAAACAATGGCAAGAGGCTGAAAACCTGTCTTATTCAATGTACAATAGGATGTTCTTTAACCCTTTAACATTCTTTTCTCCTGTTTGGACCACTTTTTGAGTGTGAATAATGCATTGAGCTCAACTAAAAACAGTTGTTCTCTTAAATAAATAAACAAAGCATAAAAAGATGAATAAAATGAATTTTTTATTCATTTAATTTTTTAGGTCTGGGCCTCCAGTCTGAGTCAGTATTGTATAATAATTTATAAGATGTTGAGCCACAGGGTTGAAAGAATAATGTGTACGCACAATGACAAAGAGTCAACGATATTTCCTTTTTTTTTTTTTTTCCACACTAAAAACTTTCCTTTCCTGACGTAATCCTGTACCCTAGGAGCCACCACGGTCCTATGTCAGGCTAACATAATCTGACAAGGAAACCTTGGTGCAGATGTTGGTGTGAAAATGGATTACATGCAGGGACACCTGGTGCAGAAGTGTGCGTGCACGCCTGTGCCAAAGGGACAAAACCCACCAACACCTCTCGGAGAGACACTTCTGTTTCATTTGACAACACCAGCTGAGCCCTTAATCTGTTAGACCAGGCTGCTACTTCACCGCGGGAGGCGACAGCCATCAGGACGCCAAAGACGGATGTACGCCGGGGACACATTTCACTGTCAAGTGCGGAACTAACTACATTGCTCACGTTACCCTGCAGTAAATTCAGCTGAAGTTGCGAATGTCTCTAATGAGCCTTAACAGCAGAGTTATCAGAAGCAATGAATGTGCCAAAGTAAGAAAGAAACAATCTGTCAAGATAGTCTATATCTTTATTTACTATGACAACCACACCTACTACCCACGTCCACTTAATGACTACAGATTTATACAATTTGAACAATTTTCTCATGGAACAAAAGAATAGAGAAAACAAAAATAGAACTCTTTCAAACATCATTAAATTAACACATGAGATCATTCGACCATGGCAACATTAATTATTTTTCATTCTTTCCTGGTAACCTGAACATTGTTGTCGGAACAAAATGACACTTGAGTGTAAGAGTAAAGTGTGTGTTGGATTAAAGGGAAGGGTGAGTGTGTATGAGGTTTTTTTTTTATTTCAACTAGTTAACATTTAAAAATAAACTTTCCCTGGTAAATACCAGTAAGATGAGGGTGGATCTTCAGCAACATATAATTATTACTATTATTATAATTATCAGGTCAGTTACTTACGACCACAAGCAGGTCTAATTTGTTATAGCAATAAAAAACATGCAGTTGGGAATGTTCTGTTTAGTTTTCGGTGTTGATTTCGTTAACGTGTTTTTACTTGCACTCAGGTAAATGATCTAAATCAGGTCGAAAGGAATGCTTGTCAGCGTTGCTGGTAACATCAGCGTTGGGATAACAACTGGTAAATGCTCTGTCTGCCTCTGGTCCATGGCGTACATGTGTGTACTTTGGCAACAGCGTCAGTGACTCAGTCACATCCCGCTGATTCTGGTCATTTAGATAATTTGTTTTCCGTGTGTCTGGTTTGTGGTGACATCACTGACGTATTGCCCACCTCCTCTTTTGCTGATTGGTTCTTTTGGTCTGTGAAGCTCATGTGGCTAAAGGGTTGAGCTGGCCTGATTACTGATTGCAGCGGTTGGCTGTTCTGTGGTCAGGTGGTGCTGGTCAGCGAGGTCAGAGTTGCCTTACAGACTCAGATGCATCATCCAGAGACTACACACCAACTTAAGACGGTTCCCTGTGTCATCTCTTTCTACTCAGGACACCAAGGGGCAGGTTTCTAGCAGGGTTATATTGGTGTTGGACAAAAAAAAAAAAAGATTGCAAGTGCAATGCAACAGAATACATGTTAACAAATTTGCTGTAAATTTTCCTTTGCAAAGAGATCTGTGCCAGGTGGGGAAACGTCTTCATCCCGTGTGTTCCGTTGGGAAGGCCGGCTGGTGGGGTTAGTGGAGCCGTTGCAGCCTGGGCTCACTTGCGGGGCTGGTGGATGTGCTGGTTGATATGCTGTGCCTGAGGCAGCTTGGGGACACAGGGCTGAGGCTTCTGGTGTGCCACCTGGGCAGCAGCTGGGGTGAAGTCCTTGTCCCCCTGACCAGAACAAACACAATCATAGCGCAACATTAGCAACAGGAAGTTGGAAATTTGTTTTGTTGATTTGACTGTATTTCAATGCTGAAAACTAAGAAGGTCTTTAGTTAAGTTCTGCCCGATTCATCCACTTTGATGATGAAAAACAAACTGATTTTGGTCAAAAAGTGTGTTTTTCTCATGTCTGTAGCAAACAAATATCATTATGACACATGTTTTATTCTTTCATCTGCTTTGGATCTTATGGTTGTATCCTAAACTTTACCATATTAAGAATTTATACTTATAAAATAATTTCCCCTCTTTACATAAAACCAATAGTTTATAGAAAATAAAGAGGTCATACAAGTTATGCCTACAGTTTCCTTTCTTCCTGAATGTCACTGGAAGTGAATGCAGATATAGTTGACTCATAATCTGATTTCCCAGAAAGTTACATAAGCAATTCAATCAATGCTCTAAAAAACTAAGCCCTTCCTGTCTCATCCAACTTTGACCCTAATCTTTTCCGTATGTGTGGTGCATTTTTTTTTTGCTCTTGATTGTGTGGAAACAGGACAGTTACAGTGCGGTGGCTCTCATTTACGGCCAATTCCACTGATAACTGTATCGGCCGGGAACGACCTGACCTGCGAATGTCCTCTCCCTCTGCCCTGGAGGTGAAACTTTATCCTTATGTCCATCCCATGGTTGCAGAGTATTTACTCATTTACTTTAGTGCCCTATAAACAGACATCACGAGACCGTCTCTTGTACATTTTATACTGTGTTTTCATACTTTTATATGACATACTTTTATAAAAAATTGACGTAAGTAAGAAGCAGATGGACGGGGCAGTCTTGTGAACTAAATAAATGACATGTAGAAGTTATGCAAATAGAAAAGGATTTTGTAGTTCATCCTAAGTTTTTTTTTTGGAGGGGGAATTCTGCCTCTGCATTTTACCCATTACAGGGGGATTCGGACAAGGTTGTTTCCTTACCACTAGGCCACCAACTTCCCCTGTAGAAGGGGTATTCAACTAAAACGCCAAGAGGTCCAGTCAGAAAAGATGTATTCAAATAAAGGTCCAGAACATCATGTCCAACCTGCCAGAGTGTTACATGTTGTAGTAGTATTACCATCCTCCAACAAAGCTCTCAACTTAGAGAAATAAGCTTTTATCATTTTTCTTTAACACACCTTGTCAGAACAATCTCAACCACTTTAACAATACAAATCATAACAAATCAACAATTAACAATTAAACACTTTCAGTTTCTCTGAACCCTCTTCCCTTGTCTCCCTTGTCTCCCTTGACTCTCTCTCTGTCCACGTCTCTGTCTGTGGCGGCTGTTTCTCTCCCTCTAACTCTGCCTGCCGCTGTTAACTGCCGAGAATGCCGAGAGTTGATTGGCTGAAAAGCACCACGTGGGATAATTTAACCTGTACACGATTGGTCGGTTTATTTCCTGATACCGGCGCAGCTTTTCCTGTGTTTACAATGGTGTTGGTCGTAAACACTAAAAAAGCTGAAAAATTGTGAATTGAATCGAATCGAACCCTTGTGAATCGAATTGAATCGATTTAGAAAATTCGAATCAATACCCAGCCTTAATATAAACTAAACTATAAACTGGACAGGTGAGAGCTAGTATACAAAGCCGAACGAGCCAAACCAAGCTGCCCAGCTTTAGTTTGTCTGGTCCTGTCTTCGATGTCTACGTCTGTTGCTTCACACAACCACTCAGGAT
Organism: Paraplagusia blochii; assembly: GCA_016785265.1. Lineage (NCBI taxonomy): Eukaryota > Metazoa > Chordata > Actinopteri > Pleuronectiformes > Cynoglossidae > Paraplagusia > Paraplagusia blochii. The sequence continues at coordinate 15,832 of JAFBJS010003080.1, forward strand.
TGATGTCCAACCATTTAAGGTATAAAATACTTGGCTAGGATCTGCCATCGAACTCTCTAATTCCCTCACAAACACACACAAAATCAGTACCATATACATGTTTCAAAGTTTCCCCCCGGGGGCTTTTCTAAGGGCTTTATGGAGTGGTTGCCTCTGGGTGTGATGGCTGTGATAGGGGCCAAATGGGAATGCTAGAGGAAGATCAGGGGATAAATGGGATGCCTGCCACCTCGCCGTTATCGCCACAATCTTCCGCAAACAATCTGCTCGGTCTGACACACTCAGACAAACACATCAGGCCAGGACCGGCACAGCTCACCGCCACCAGGTGGAGGACAGAATAATACAGACTGCTATGGCTACCACTTTCATTGCTGTTAATAATATAATATACCATCATCAGCTAAAAATATCACATTTTGTAATAATATTACCAGGCGTTACCAGCTGTTCAGGGTGTTTGGGCCAAGTTGTTGCATCCTCAACATATGGCAATTAGGAGGGTACGACGAAACTGTTGTATTTTAATCTGTGTCACTATTTGACACACTATCGGCTCATACCGTTTCTTATTTTTTAAAAACGATCTTTCTTCTTGCTGTATTCCCACAGTTAACTTTCCCTCCTACTGCTTTACGCTTTTCTCAGATATCATTATAAAACAATTGTCACTGACTATTACTCTTACGATTAGTCTGTTTCCATGCCTGTCAGTGTGTGCCTTACCTTTGTCACCACTCCAGAGACAATGACAGGGGCCTTCGGTGGACTGCAGAAAAACAAAAGAATAAAAATGATCAGTTCGAAATCCTCCAAAGCCACGTATTTAGAGAAGGGTGATAGAGTTCTGAGCCAAGGCCAATGTGAATTTGTCTGTAATCACAACAAAACCTATGCAGATTTAAAACAAGTTTTTGACTATGATAACGTTTACAAGTTGGCCCTAGAAGGTAACACACAACTAAAACACAATCACCTTCAACTGACAGAAACACTCTGAGTTTTTTGTACACACACACACTCACAAACACACAGCCTCGGATGGACCTGCCAGTAGCCTAAATAGCCACCATTCATCCTGGCAAATCACTGCGGCTCTTAGCTGCTGGATAAGAGGAAAAGTGCAGAGGAAAGAGGGAAGAAGGTGGGAGATGGAAAACGTAACAGCGGAAGAAGATGACAAAGACAGGATGAATTCTACATTGGTCAGAGAGGGTACAAGTAGAATAGGCCAGAGGGGTGAGGGTGTGGAAGAAAACAGTTAAAAGCAACGCAAGAAAAGAGGTAAAATGTATGGAGGGAACACAGAGATGTGTTGCTGAAAAGAAGTGGAACATAGGGAAACAACCTTGAAATGACAAATGAGCTACGTCTAAATTTATGGCACATTCACCTGCGGCTAAAGACCACTGTTTTTGTGGCCACCTTCAAAACTGCAGTCAAAGACGTGCATCACACCAGCAAAGACATCCTAGTTCTACACTCACATATAATATGAACTTGGTGACGATAGATCAATCTATACACCTGCTATTTTCTTTGTTTTGTAGACTGGCTTTTTCAATTTTAAATGTTTTTTAAATGTAACATGAAACAAATGTCAGAACTCTCAACTCAATGTCTAAGCACTTCTATATTGATGTTTTACATGTGATTAATTGATACAGTGAGAAGGGAACACACCAGCTATACAATAGGTTTGCCCATCAAATTATTATGTTAATCATTATACCTAGAAAGTATTTTTTTAATGCTACTGTGCAATGCAGTAGCACAGTAGCACAGTAGCTGGATAGAAAGACAGACAGACATATAGAATTCGATTAATTATATATAAAAAAAATCCGTCTGAATTAAGTTTGTGTTCCCACTCTACAGGTCAGATTTTCAAATGGAACCACAGCGCCATCTGCAGGGGAGTAGGGGTACAGCATTCTCTCAACAAACACATGCCTTCATTGTGGTTCTTCATAAACTAAAAAGAAATGTAATCAGGGCACTGAGGGCCTTTTTTATTCTTGAAAACATCAGTTCTTAAACCCCGAAATATCCTCATGTTAACACATTTAAACAGTGTAGACACATTTCTGAGTTGTGAATTCAGTTTAAAGTGCATCTCTAGTGTATGATCTTCAAACAAATCCTACAATATTGACGGCAAAGACAGGACACTTTTATAAATATATTTGTATATCTTTTTGTCTTCTTGGAACTTCATTTTAAAGCCAAAGTGACAGAGGACAGACAGATAAGAAATGGGAAGATAAAGAAGTATAAACCAAGGAGACAGACCTAATGACTTTTTTCAATGTGTTCAACACATTTCTTTTCAGCTGCTGTTAAATAATTATCTGCATCAACAATAATAATCCAATTTATTTTTAAACAATATTGGCCGATCAGGTCATGCACATAAAGTGGGTAGGACTTTCTACTTTTGAGTGTAAATAAAAAAATCCTGCAGGGGGCAGTAGAGAGCTTCAAGAGATCCCAGGGAGGAGCTTTCTTTGTGTTCCACTATCCGAGGAAAAGAGAAAAATGGAGGAAGAAAAAAAGAGAGAAGGAAATCCAGACTGGAAATGTCTATCTATTTAAAACTAAAGAGTGGACCGAACATCAACGTGTCTGTTTTCTTCTTCTTTTTTGAATCTGTTTTTATTTTTAACCAACAATCTAGCGTCCACGTTTTGCTTATAGAAAACTGGAATTTTGTTGCCTGAGGCAGGGCAGTGGTTGCTATAGAAACATATGCCTGTTGCCTGTCTTTCCTCCCCCTGCTCTTCCTCCCTACCGTCCTCCTCCCTCTGCACCTCTCAACTTTTTACCATGATCTGTCAGCTCGGCGTACATTTAACCACTGCTCCTGTGGGCAGTGTGTGTGAAAGAACTATCCATCAGCACACACAGACACACACACACAGACGGGAGACAGCCGTTTCTTCCCTGAATTCTCAGCCAGAGATGGGAGCCATTAAAAAATCTCATTTTTTAAAATGTTTAGTGTATTTAAAAAAAATTAAAAATTATATCGTTTGTGTTAAATTGAGATTTGGTATCGTTTCATTTCAGATGTCAAGAATCATTTTCTTGATTGGTTCAAATGCCTAACATTTACATTGAAGCCTTCTATTGACGTTTACGTTTTCAAAAAATGTGACTTTATTCATAAAACTGTAAATCACTGTGTGTATCAGTGGAGACCATGTGCTCGTACCAGCCAATAACACTGTGGTTCCAGGCAACGTCAATGATCTCCTGTTTATTTAATCTCTAGGGATGGAAAAAACTGAAGGCGCTTCAGTAATCAGAAGATTACATCTATTTTTTATATTTGATCCAGATGTGTGCAGAAAGTCTCTGCTGGGTTCAGGGTGTGTTCCCATTTGGTCTCATTCCCATTATTTTTCATTTTCGCCCACAGCAGTTTTGGTAAAATGGTGACACCTCTTCAGGAACAACTCGCTCCTTTGTTCTAAAGTCACGACTTTTGCTCATTCTGTTTTGCAATTTCCCTGCATATTTGTACTTTGATGCTATTATTCAGTAGTGGTAAAGAGAGAAAAAAAAAAAGATTTGTATAAAAAACTCAAAAATCAATTTTGCATTAATGTTCCCTCTCAGGTTTCTGTTTGCAAACTCTGGCACAGATCTGTCATGAATCTTAGTTTTGTAACTTCTGAGAAAAATAGGAAATCTATGTTACTCATGTAATGTTATGTTGTAGACAAATAAATGTTAACGTTTGCCCCAAGAGTACTTTTGTGTGTTTGCATCCTTGTAATCAATTAATGAGAAGGTTACATTCTGCTGCAATCTGCCTCCTATCTACACTCTATCAATTTTCAATTGAGAATTGATTTTTTAATCAATTGTGACCTTGAGAATTGAAATCAAATCGTGACACATCCAAACATTCACATCCCCATTATTTAGAGTAGTTGATTTTGTTATGGTGTTTAGTTTAAAGACTAATATGATATTCTGTTTTCTTGACCACATCCAGATGGAGCTACACAAACCTCTCTATCCACAATCATCTGCACTCTAATTAATGATTTCTCCTGTTCCTGTTTTTTTTTATTTTAAAAACAAACCATTTATATTTCTTAGTCATCACATCCTGCCACCTATTTCTCCTTTCGCGCCCCATCTGTCTATCCCCAGCCTGATTGTGTGGGGCAGGTGCTCCCCTGACTACAACGCCTCACTGGCTGCTGCTAATGTGAAATTTACCCGGTAGCCACCTGCTAAACGTCCATCAATGTGACACGTGGAAGGATGGAGATGGATACATAGTGTGTGTGTATGTATATGAGAGAGTGTACTGACTGTAAATACATCACTGGGAGAGCAGGTACTCTTCAGAGACAATTGACAGATAATTGCTCAAAAGGACACAATTAGTTTTTAACAATTTACTCAAATCAGTGGTGATTGGATAGTTTCCCAGTCCAGTCCATAGCTGGTCTAAATGTAAAGTCCACTGACACTAACACTAAAGTTGAATTCAAGTGTTCATTATACTTAATCCTGCATGTTTAAAGTTCAACTCCGTAGAGAAAAAAACAAGTATTGATGGAAAAAATGTGCAAAACCTTTTATGCACCATGGTTTGTACTTCTATACTTCTATGTAATTTAAAAGGGATCTGTTTAGAAAAATAATCAGCAATCATTTTAACACAGATGGAGCCAAAAGCCTATTCCTGCATCGGAATGGGTAATTTTTCCAGGGATTCAGTTCAGAGTTCAAGATATCAGATACAGCCATCTACACCAGGGGTGTCCAAACTGTTCCACAAAGGGCCGGTGTGGCTGCAGGTTTTTGTTCCAACCAACCAAGAGCACATAGCTTGACCAATCAGGTGTCTGATGACTGTGATCAGTTGATTAAACCCTGTCTCTTATACACATCTGACTGGAGTTCAGATGTGTGTTCTTCCGATCTCAGCACACAGAACGGCCACATGTCCTCAGGTCAGTTAATTTTAACACAGATGGAGCCAAAAGCCTATTCCTGCATCAAAATGGGTAATTTTTCCAGGGATTCCGTTCAGAGTTCAAGATATCAGACACAGCCATCTACACCAGGGGTGTCCAAACTGTTCCACAAAGGGCCACTGTGGCTGCAGGTTTTTGTTCCAACCAACCAAGAGCACATAGCTTGACCAATCAGGTGTCTGATAACTGTGATCAGCTGATTAAACCTGTCAACTCAGGTGTGCTGCTGCTTGGTTGGAACAAAAACCTGCAGCCACAGTGGCCCTTTGTGGAAAAGTTTGGACACCCCTGATCTACACAGTCTTTTTTAAAGTGTCCAACAACGGTTTTAACTTGAGTCAAGGAATATCTGTCTAAAACCAGCTCTCTCCATTTTTGTGTTTGCTGCATGTATTTTTGTTGTGGCACTAACATTTAGAGCTAGTTCTACTTGTCAGTGGAAATAGATGGTGGAACTAAGTGTCAGCTGTATAAATAACCTCTGGAGCTCTATAATCTGAACACAAGGGATTTAAAAGCAGCTAAGAGTAGGGAATGAAAAACCAAACTTTGTCCAACGCTGGTTAGAGAAGGAGTTTATAAAGGCACTCTAACGATTATAAAGGCACTCTAACAGAGGTAACAATTTATTTATACAACCTCTGGAGACAGCAAAAATAAATATAAAAGCAACATGTTAACACATTTATTTAATATCTGTTCAAGCTATTCTACATTTCATGACCTATGATAATGGCTATCGGGATATTACAAAAAAAAATACCTTACACCACAGCACTCACCAAAGTTTTACCTGATGTAAATTATGTGCTGAAGCTTTAAATGGCTTTTTTTTTTTTTAAAGGAATTTTTATTAGGAAGCTTAACTTTTCCATGACGTGAAAGGTGGTTAAGAAATGTAGGTCATAGAAAATTTTAAAACCCTCTTAAATGACACCATTAACAGACCTGTGCTGCGAGTCCTGACTGTTACACTGCACCGTCTATTACTGCAACTTATCCAGGCACATGGTGCAGTGAAGCAGAGACGGCCATGTCTAATTGAATGTGTGCGTGAGGATGCATGAATGACATTTATGCAGATAAGTTGCCTGCTGTTCTTGAACCCTGATCACTGCTGTGTACCACATGTCACTGTTCATCTATCAGCCCTGGTTACTGTGCACACACAAACTGATAGGTGGTGTGAAACTACCACCTGTAAAAATACTCAAAGAGCTGACAAGCCAACAAGTGCGGGGGTTGCGTAGGTGTGCGTTTGTGTGTGTGTCTCACTCAGCCATGGTGGAGAAGATGAAATTATTGGATGTGAATTGAGCTTGACTGCTAGTTACAGTCATTGAAAAAAAATATAAGATCACCCTTCTTTTCTTCAATCTCTTGTTCATTTGAATGCATGTTATCACCAATGGTATGTTGCCTGAAAAATACCATAAACACAAAAACATGAAAGGCCTAAAAGCACTGTTTTCAGCAGCACAATTTCATAGCTATGATGCAAGAGTTGACTTTAGATGCTATCAAGAAGCTCTGAAATTGAACTCTTATGATTTATTTTTGTTGTTATCATTCTACTTACCCAAACAAAAGTATTTTAAGTGATACCAGGTATTAAAATGAACAAGAAATTTAAGAAAACAGAAGGGAGGTTGAATATTTTTTTTTCCATGACTGCAGATGGAATTATTATTTCCTCCTCTAATTATTTACATTTTCCCAAATGTCTAAGTCCACAAATATCAGCCTAGAGCCATCAATCAGCACAGAAAGCATGATGACTGTATATAAATAGCATTTTCCAAAACAAATTATATAAATATGACTTATCGAATGAAAGGTTGTCGTTAGGATAAATGGGGCCTTCTCGTGGGCTCATTCCTGGCAGGAAGGTTCATGAGAGGCTGCAATAATGCAATGAGATATTGGTGGCGATTCTTGGACGCACAATGATGGCCTATTCCCAAGTCAACTTCTCTGAGGAGAGGGGCATCTAGGTGTCCTTACTCTGAGTGCTGTGCCTGTGAGCCCATAATGAGTGAGCAGTCAATGGATTCAAGACAAAATTTTTCAGCAATGCCTCCTACTGTACATGTCTATGGGTTTTGTTCAAATCCACCCCCAGGGCATCCATTAACTATAGATCAGATATATAAAAATTAACGACTGTATTATCACTTTAATGTGTGACGATTTCCCCTTTAGCTGTATACACCCCTGTGATGTGTGTGCAGTTTCCAGCAGGGCTCATCACTATTAACCAAATCGACCCTTCTTTAATTATGTTATCTTGTCTGAAGATCCATGGTAATTAGCTGTAAAGAAAAATGGAGCACCTGCACTTTACAAATCACATTACTGTACCTGAGCAACGTGTTGTTTTGCTGAAGAGAAAAGCTAATTATCAAATGATACAAAACTCCTGCGCTACATAAACACGTTAATTACGGCAAAAAAAATCCCCCCACATTTATCGCAGACCGGAGTAACCTCAGTATGAAAGAAAAGATTTGGGAAGCGAAAGCTGAGCAAAAACGGAGCAAAACATGCAGACCGTGGCCGCTTGAAACAAACAATAGTGACAGCTGAATGGGCCGCTAAAGTTAACACTGTAATTATACCCTCGTTATGTTGTTTACTGAATTAGCTGTCAATGCAACAAGTCTGCAGCAAATTCTCACGCTGTACTGGCTCATAGAAGTGACAGCAGCTCAATCGCTGGTCATTTGCATGGAGTGTCGTTTGCGTGGGCGTCTCAGAATCACAATAGAGACGCAGGGGCACAACGGCATCTTTGGTTTTAAAACAGAAACAAAATAAACGATGTGTGAAGGCTTTGCTTTTTTGTGTGTTTAGGTTCATGTGTGAATGTTCAATGATTTTTTTTTCCAAGTCGTTTTATATCACTTCAAGTATTGGTTTTATTTTGGTCATGCAGTTTTAGTTCCCATTCAATAATCGTTTTTTTGTGTTTGGGTCTTTGAACAGTACTGCGTTGTACTGAAATCAGCAGACACACTTGTGACATTTTTAAGTAGACCGAATGTCTAAAATATGAAAAAAAAACAACAAAAAAAAACAATAGAATGGGTAATGAAACCATACACACACATATTTAATTGTAAATAACGTGTTCTATACATGACAGTGTGTGCGTTACCTGCTGCTCACGTATTCCTCTTCATCTGTCTCTTATACACATCTGTGATGTGTGAAGGCTTCGCTTTTTTTGTGTCCGTTTAGGTTCATGTGTGAATGTTCAATGATTTTTTTTTCCAAGTCGTTTTATATCACTTCAAGTATTGGTTTTATTTTGGTCATGCAGTTTTAGTTCCCATTCAATAATCGTTTTTTTGTGTTTGGGTCTTTGAACAGTACTGCGTTGTACTGAAATCAGCAGACACACTTGTGACATTTTTAAAGTAGACCGAATGTCTAAAATATGAAAAAAAAAAAAAAAAAAAAAAAAAAAAAAAAAAAAAAAACAATAGAATGGGTAATGAAACCATACACACACATATATTTAATTGTAAATAACGTGTTCTACACATGACAGTGTGTGCGTTACCTGCTGCTCACGTATTCCTCTTCATCCTCCTTCTGTGCAGGTTCTGGGGCAGGAGTTGGCTGGTGCTTCTGCACTATCCTCATCCCTCCTGCCTTCACTGCAACAAAACAGACATAATCATACACAACCACTGATTACATAAATGTCTCATTTACTTCAAGAGCTTGCAGGTGTTGGATGCAGAGGACTGGTATGCAAATGCAAAACAGATTTTGCTGCTATAAAACCCCAAGAAAGTATCAATTACTTTGGATGTTGCTTCCTGAAAATACTTAAATAGCTTAGTGCGGATGGGGCCTGAGGTTTAACTCTGAACATGAACAGAATAGGGACAAAAGAACAGAAAACTGCAGTACTGGCAGTCCTGCACTGATTGAGGCTTATGTACTTCAACATGCTGGGGAGAGGTTGTTGTGCATGTAACCAAGCAAGGGCACATGTGATGATAAACTACTTTGGTAAGAAATGTGGAAAATATTAAATTATGTAAAATATGAACAACTAAAACTCAAAAAAAATGGAGAAAAAAAAGTATAGGTTTCCTGTCCATCAACCAGCCCGGGCCAAGGTCTGATTACAAGTTTAAGATATGTTTCCCTTTAGCCAAAGACACTTTTCTGTGTACCTAGACTAGTTTTGGACAGGATTTTGATCATATATCATCATATATTGATCATTTTGAGGATCATATTCTGGCCAATATTCAGAAGATACAGAGGACAGGCCGAGAAGGAAAACATTGATTTGCTGTGACAATCCCTAAAAAAGTGACAACCCTCAAAAGAATAAGATATTCAGGCCAAATGTACTGTATGTCAAGCCTTTCAATAACTTTCTTCCCTTCCTCCTTAAGCCTACTAATTTTCACAAATGTTATTTTGTAATAATATTTGTCCCTCATGCCAATAACTTGTTCAGCATGGTTTCAATTAGTCCCTCAACGCTCTCTTTGCAAGACTTAACTACACATAAAAACAAATTAACCACAACAAAAAACAACAGTACTGTGAACACTTTGTCCGCTCTAAAACAGAAACATTTTTACACATGGGGTGTGGCATGCTGGGTACTGATTTGGACGACTGACCTACAATTTAAAGCTCAAAGTCCTGATCTCAAATTACAGTGGTAGCCAATAGGTATTTAGATTTTAAAACCCAGACAGCTGCTGGACAGATGTTGGGAAACATCTAACCTTGATCTTTAATCAGGAGGGAAAGATAAGGTTATACTGTCCTAGATGCATAGTTCATATATGCACTGTCACATGTTTCAGTGCCCGTGTACAGTCAGCAGTATCTGTGCACCGGGCCTCTCACTGATCTCGGGCTAAAGGGGGCGTCTGTTATCTGAGTGTGCAATCGGTGCATGCAGCTGCCGTGGCCCACTGCTCATGTCCACGTACACCTTAGCCGTCCAGAGTACTACTGCAGAGAGGCTGACCTACACGTCAGCAACACACAGTGACACTGGAATCATAAATCCTTAAGATAAGCCGTCACGACAACGTCATCTGCCACAAGACCGTACTCGGATCAACAGCCAGAGGGGACGTTTTTACAAAAATCACACGCGCCTGGATGTGATTTCTAGAACAGCACAAATAATATGGCGCAGCTTCAGCCCCTGTAGCTGCTGAACAAAAATGATTCATAGTCATGTGATTTCCTTAAAGCATTGTGCACAAACACACGGGCCTTAGACTGTAAAGGGAGCTGTGAAAAACAACCCAGCTGCTGTCAGGGTTTACCTGCAGGTGGATGTCCGCCTTTGGTCTCCATTTTCTCCTGCGTCGGTGATGACATCTTCGGCCCCGACTTGACGTCTGAAGCGAGAGAAAGTCTGAGCGGTGGTCGAAACGTCCGTGCCTTATTTCTGCCCTGAATATGTGGACTACACTTCTGTCTGGTCCGTCAACGTGGCTTTTCCTTGAGTATTGTTTGGAAACTGTACGTGGTGACGTCATGTTGGCAGCCGTAAGGAGACCAGGACGTAACGAACGCGATGACGTCGATCGTAGCCTCTCAAAAGGGCGGAGCCTGCCTCTGCAGTGAGCTGTCTTGACTTGTCTGTTATTATTAAGAATAGTGACAATAAAAATTATTTTATAGTTTTGTGTTCGATTTAACCGGAGTATTTTTTAGAAAACCTTCGTTTATATTAGTGCCTAGAGCTGAATAAATGTTTCTAAAAGTAAAGACTGACTCATCAAAAGTGGCAATACTATACTTACAAAACAAATAGACAAAAAATAAGAGGTGTTCTTGTCTTTGAATACATTTTATAAAGGAAATTAAATATATCTTGTGCTGAAACAACAGTGTCAACACTTTAATAAGTCTGGATGTGACAATTTGAGTAAATTTGATAAGGGTAAATTCAAAGGGTAAATATGTTTCTTTTGTATTATTTTTGAACTTACTGTATTTATCTCTTGGTTGTTGTCGCACTGTTGCTGATCTATCTATCTATCTATCTATCTATCTATCTATCTATCTATCTATCTATCTATCTATCCATTTATCTATCAAATGTCCAATTAAAAAGTTGTTTCTTTTTTAGGTGACAACTGATACCATATTGTTAATGTAAAAATACCAAATTAACTGATATCACACCTTACATTGATAGATACAGCTCCAATTTACGTATCTGTCCGACAGCCTTCTGACCCAGCAGCATTCATTAGATCCAGGGCTGCTCTAATGAAGGAGCCTGGTTCCATCCCTCACCTATGAGTCAACTGCTGAGCCAAAATAGCAAAAGCGGCTGCAGCTGGAGCAGCAGCGGCATGATGATGATGAACAAGAAAATGCGAGACACATACGAAGTGAGAAAAAGAAAAATCTGCACCAGTTTTGTTCCACAGCAACGACCTCTGTGACCACCTCCATCTCACAGTAGCTCATTAACTGTTGGACATGACAGTGTCCTTGGGCAAACCTGAGAAACACGGAGAAAGCCCATAGCTGTTATAAGTAAGTAAAAAAAAGTGGGAGGAAAATAGAACTGTAGTTATCATTGCAAAACTACTAATATATTATTGTGTAATCAAAATAGGAGAAAAGTTGGAATATTTAGGGTCCTTGTTGGAGGTTTTGTTGCACATAAATGGAGAACATGCTAAAAGTTCATAATAAATGGTTCTTAAGACACACAAGAGAAAAAGTTATTTTATAACCCAAATATCAAATATTAGAACTACACAATGGGCTATGCCTAATCTTTTGTTTTATTCAAATCCAAATTCTGAACTCCAGTATCAAACTTAGGATCATGGCAAGTTTATTGGCTTTAAAAGACTCAAATGACAACAGCAACCAATCCCCACTCCCATCTTGCGTCTTTGTACAATTCCAACAGCATTCAAATGACTTTTCTGCTGAATGTGACGCTTAGTAGTCCAACATCCATTCAATCCACACTTTTCCCTCCGAAAAACTCGCTTGTTACTTAAGCTTTGCTGCATGTTTTGCAGAGCAGCCCTTTCGCACTCGAAACGAAAAAATCTGACCCAGTAACACCCCTTGTTCTTCTGTTCACACATACTCGGACCACGTTTATCTCTCTTCACAGTCTATGCCCTACGCCTAGCCGCACCGTTAGCTATATGCTAACCTGCGAATCAGCGGCACTTACGCATAGAGCGCTGTTAATGACATTGCTTGGCTGCTCAAGTAAATACATGTAAACCGCATCATATCATTGGCTGGACAGTGTTAGTTATTGTTTTACTGAAGTACTGCTTGTTGTCACATGCCATTCGGTGAGTTGCATTACAAAATGATAAAAAACAAACTGTTATTTGTTTATTTTATTTACTCTTCAGCTTGGATTTTAATTTATGCGCTGCATAGATTAGCTGTACGCGGAGAACATGGGAGCAGTGCGCGATTGCGCAGGCGCGCAGCTTAGAGGGAACATTGGTTGGGAAGTGGGTGCCAGCAAAGCCTTCTCTGCTGGTCTAAACATACTCAGAAAAACACATTTATTTTTTAACATCTTAAATGAAATTGTACTATTTTTTTTAATCTTTTTTAAAACGATAATAGCTTTACTTTGCAAATGTAGCAAGTGGGATAAAAACTTTTTATCCAATCATATTTCAGCTGGCTAGTGTTGTCAGGTCCTATGAAATCTGCCATAGCCTTCAGAATCAGAAAAAGGGCACTGTGGATCTGAGAGAGAAAATGGGGCAACTTTCCGCATTGCCATGTTTGGCTGTATCCATCCCTGTGTCCAGTGCCTCTTTTGAACGTTAATACTTGGCATTGAAGCGCTTTAAAACGCATGGCAGAAATACAACCGGACAGACGCGGCTTTCAGCATGCGCCTCCATGAAAAACTTGCTGATGGATCTGAAATGCATAAATAAATTGTTCCACAGAGCCATTGAAGCTTTTTTCAAGAGATGGATGGATGTTATTTTTTAAATAACTAGGCACGGTATGGCTACACGTTGATGATTGCAAACAACGTATTTGTATTTTTATTAGGCTTGTGTCATGGTTATTAAATCATTTGCAACAAAGCTATATGAAAGAAAATGTGGTGTGTATTTATTCATAAGTGGGAGAAATCGGAATTCGTTGAAGTAAAGAACAATTTAGTTGTTTGGGACTGCACTCATCTAATCTCCATATAAACCTAAGTAATAAGAATCACCTTTGTCAATCCTCTGTGTACTTCCACACTTTGACTACCTGTGAGCAAATGTGCCGGTTAATTTTTTAAAATGTTGCTTTGCAGGGAAACAAACCCCAGAACCTAGTTAGGACAAAACAAATCATCAACCACTTGGCCACCCGCACAATTAAATGTCGAAAATACTATGAATAATTGATTTTAAATGCTCTGGAAATTAAGTGTTGCTTGATGAACCTATATTAAGGGAATAGTAATGTGAATTCTCAAGTCCTAATGTCTCACTGATGTTATTATGAGGCGTATTAATTTGACGTCACACAACTAGGACGTCATCGAAGGCCTATGGTTGAAATGCACGGCCCGCCACTGGACTATACCACTAAGAGCCTAAGCACACTATGGTAACATAGGCTTTGGTTTTCTTGGCCAGAAGATCAACAGAAAGAAAACTGTCCCAAGGAATC
>JAFBJS010003080.1:35123-53403 GCA_016785265.1 Paraplagusia blochii
CTTCATCGTTGTCATCAGTTTGTCTTATCCTTGTCGAGGGAAGTCTGGGTGTTCCTGCACAGACTGCAGGCCCTGCAGCCCAGTATTGAATAAGTGAACAAAGATGGAATGGGATGGACATAAAAAGTTACAGTCCCTGTAGGAGCAGAGGCCATGAAAACACTTCACCCTCTGACTTCCCCAGAGGGAGTGCTTTGCCCCTAATTCCAGCTGGAAATGATCCACAGCTTGTGGCAGTGCACTGGCATCAGACCACTCTCACTGACTCCCTGCAGCTATGCCAAGGATAAGACACTGTTCTTGAGAGGCCTCCGAAGTGAGACAAGTCAGTAGAGAGGTAAATTTAACCATTCTACTTAGCACAGGACACAATAGTCCATTTCTATACAATGAAAACATAGACTTCAAGTAGTCAGTAAAAAGGTGTAGCGGTCAGGTCTTTCAGGTAACACTGCATGTTATAATAACATTAAAATCATGATTTTATATATGTTAACATCTAATTGCTTGTGCTTATTGAGTTCATGTATCTTATTATCCCAAACCTATCTGGGGCCTGAAAAGCAAATCCTTCCTTTACAAACCCATGCAGGCTCTGAGCTCCAACACCTCCACCCTTCTAAACAACCCAAATGTTAGATTAAAAACCCACGGTGAGGCGTCTTTTGAGTTCTATAGTCCATGCCTCTGAAATAGCCTGGGACAAATAACAGGGACTCAGGCCTGAGTCTGTTGATGTTTTTAAAAGCAGCACAAAAAGGCTCATCTTTTTATCCTTGAAAAAATGTTCTTCCATCTCTTGTTCTGCCCTGAAATGCTTGTACTCTTCTACCTACGGTGCTCGCTGCTTCGCTGGGCTGGACTGTGGCTTCCTTTTGGTGGTGGGGTGAGGTCACCTCTGGGGACTGTCCTATGTGGTCTGGGCAGGTTATGATTGTGTTTCACACTATGGTACAGGTCTGACTGCTCCTTAGGGTGGTGCCCCCCTGTGGTTGCTGTTGGTAAGGGCCCAAGTATGGATTGCTCACCGACTAAGTCTTCCGCTTGTTTTCTCAGTGCCTAGCTTTGTCAGCTATTTTTTCTATCTTTTATACTTTAAAAAATGTAAATCCAATTGTATATGTGTATTGTTTTTGCTATTGCCGGCCTGCCCCTCCTGTGTGAAGATCCCCTCCTCTTTCTTTTCTTTTACCGCGAGTCGTTCCTCAGCCGATGCAAGGGCCTATAAGGACAGGGGGCTGTAGACGCCGTAAACAATCTTTGTAAAGCACATGGGTCTGCATTGTGCCTGAAATGTGCTCTATAAATATAACAGATTGATTGATTGATTCCTGAGTAACATAAATAAATCTAGTACATATTTTCTCTAGTCCTCTATGTAGTTCTCCCAGGACCTGGCTCATTTTCTCAGAACCATGTGACCAGGTTGCTTCGATATTTCCCTCTTGATTGATGTTTTCACAATGTACAGCAGAAATTTCAACTAAACTTAAAAATCTGCCATCCACAATCATGACTAGTTGTGCAGGTGATACCATGCGTACTGCTATCCTGCATTATCTGATGAAAGATGTTGTACAAATTCATCATATTATATTTATTATTATTATTATTACTATAAGTAGTATTAGAAATATTATGTAGACGGCTGAATCTCACTGTGAGCTAGTCCTTGCCCCGTCTCATTTCTGTGCAAATCCTATTGGCCACCGCCCTTAGTGTCAGTGACGATATTAAGAAAATGCCCAACCACAAAGTTTTGACTGTTTTAAATATAGTTGTTTCTTCTAATTGACATTCTGAACCAAAAGTAAAAAAAAAAGTACATTAGAGCTTCACAAACTAGGTGCTAAGAGAGAAATTATGTATTACTAAGTAAATGGATGATGGAGATTTGAACAATGCAGACATCTGTACAAAGTGTGGATTTAGTTTCTACAGCTTTATCATAACAGAGTTTCAGCAACACATCTCTGTGATGGACGGAATGTCAGTCTGGAAAACGATTACAGACTATGTGGAGGAATTATTAAGAGCAGCAAGAACAAGAAGCATGTGAAGAAATATAAGAAATTGCAGAAGCATGAGGCTTGTCATGAGTAGTAATGAAAAAAAGGCAAATGTTTAAAAAATTCCATAGCAGCGTTTTCCTCATTACTTGCTAAGGTAATGAGGAAATGAGAAGCACGGGTGTGAGTGGCAGGAAGGAGAGTGGGGAGAATGGGGCAGGTAAATGTGGGAGTGACAGATGAGAAGAAAATACCGAGGGCATCTGGGGTAGAGGTGGGTGGAGATTGACAGGAGACAAGGTGGCCATAATATAAAAACAAATTAACTCATGACCGGTGGAGAACATGTAGTCAAAAAAAGAAAAAAAAAGATATATTGCACAAATGTCTGCAAGGTAGTAAGGAATATGTTGACATTTGTCAAGCAAAGAGAGAAAGAAGAATTAAACTGCTAAAAAAATGCAAAGTAATAAAAGCCATCCAGTTTGATTGCAAAGAGTCTTTATTTATCCTTGTGTTCAAGTACCGTCCTCTCTCAGCACAGTCATCTAAGAAGCATGGACACACAATAACACACAACTCGCATCAGAACCTGAGTGTCCTCAGGTGGGGTTTTCTTCTTTATGTCTCGACTGAAGGGATGCGGAGACGGGGTCAGGGAGTTTGCTGTTTCCACGTTAAAGTCAAGTGATCAAAAGTCTTGTTGTACACGACATAATCTTTTTTTTTTTTTTTTTTTTACTCTGTGGACATTTCTTGTGTTTAGTGACAATGACATTTGCACATAAAAATTATATATATATTTATATTTATATTCATATATTTATAGATTTGTCATTCTATATCAACAATTTATTCTAGTGATTTTTACCTTGGTTTTTCCATGTTGCAAAAGTGAACCGTCAGTAGGAATGCCTGTTTTGGACACTGATCTTTACAGGAAATGCACACGCGCACATACAGCGGCATACACGCACTACTACACACATGCATGCATAGATACGCTCGCTCAGATTGACGTGTACACACACGGGCCACGCACTCAGTTCACATACATGCACACTTACGCAAACGCAGTCGCTCACCCGCACGTGTCCACGCACGTTAGTCCACACATGCTTAACAAACACAGAGGCAGGTCTTTACATCTACAGGAGGGAGATGATACCCACGATCCCTAGCAATAATTTTGTCTTCACCGGAACGAAACACGAGAAAATAAGGTTACCAAAAAGCAGAGTAAGTGATTTAGTGACTGTAAACTTCGACAGAATGTCCCTTTGAATTCCTTCAGGACTGGTCCAGGAGGTGTCAAAGTTTGGCACAATGTCCCGCCTCTTTTTTTTTTTTTTTTTTTTTTTGTTCATTTTAACTGTTAAAAATCAGGCGCACGATATCCATCTTTCTGCAAGCACTAAAATTTGACGCTGAAACCACTAAAAATTGACAGAGTGGAAATACTCGCTTTCCCAAAAGGGAGAGAAAACCCTTTGAAAAGTGCTTTTGGAATACACACACATATATTCTTTAGGCAGTGAAAAAGAATTTGAATTGACGAGGACTTGTGATGCTGCCGTGTCAGTCGAATGCAGCAGCAGCAGCCTGGAACATTTTGACACTTTCTAGTATGTCCACAACAAAATGAGAGAGAGAAAGAGAGAAAAGACAACTATTGCAGGGCTTTCCTTTCACGATGAAGAAGAGCCGAAACAAAAGGTATCCTGTGGCATCCGTCCTTATGTTAATCGTTTGTTGCTCTTTGTGTTTGCATGTGTTTCAGTTTTCGTTGCTTCGTGATGATTTAGTCAATAGTCAGTCGTGAAAAACAAAAAAAAAAAGGACATTCTTCTTGAGTGGCCCCGTCAAAATCTATGTAACATACTCACCATTTTACTTTTTGTTCAGAAAATAAAACACTTTTTTGTCAAGTGAAATTTTAGAAAAGGTACTGATAAAAAAGATGCGAAAGAAAGATGACACAAAAGAAGTATCTCGATGAAGATATTCCATAAAAACAAAGTCGCAAAGTCTCTGGGCAGCACGGCCATCGGAAGGAAGAAAAAAAAAAAAGGAGGGATAAAAGCAGGTGCTACCTTTGTCACGTATGTGAAATGGTACACATCCACATCTTCATCTTGTGCCTGATGTGCTTTCATCTTTCTCTGTGCTTTTGTACTTGGGGATCTCTTCAAAATCACTCGAGCCATCTGTGTCCCTTCCTCTGCTTTCATCAAAATGTCAGATGACTTCCTGTTTCTTCTAAGTCATACGTCGCCATTATTCCCATAATGTGTTTCCTTGCCAGCATGTAACTCTGTGTACTCTCTGCTCGATTACTGTACAATATACCCTCCCCTCGTATGCCCACTCCTCACTTGAACTCTCTATCGACATCCACTTGGGCCTTATCCACTCACCACTGTAATGGAGCTAACTTTAAGGAGATAAAGTGGTTTTTAAAAAAAGGAAAGAAAAATGTTGGCATGCACATGCACAGTCTCCTCTCATTACCGCACCTGACATTAGTTAATTACCTTTAAAAAAATGAATACCAAATTTCCTGCCAATGGCAACAAGAATCCCTGTTCCTCAAGCTGACGCTGATAGCCTTCAATCATCTGCCACTAATCGCTGCAAAAATAATCCCTTTACACAAACACAAACAGATTCCGTCTTGCCCAAACCCCCGTAATCACTGTCTAGCTACACCCAGGAGTCAGGCGAGGCCGGGTAGTGGCTGGTCTCATAGTTCAGTTCGCTGTATGGCCGAGAGGCTGAGTAGAAGTCCACGTAATTTCCAGTAGATTTCAGGCCCAAGTGCATGCGCAGGTCTTCCCTCGGGTCTCGGGGAGGTCCGGTGTTTGGAGGCTGCTGAGGTTGGGCCTGAGGCTGGGTCTGGACCTGCAACTGTACCTGTGGCTGTGGCTGGGATTGAGAGGGGAGCGGTCCCTGGTCCTCGTAATAGACATCTTCAAAGCTTCGACTCTGGCTGTGCGGCGGAGGCTGCGGTGGCTGAGGCTGGGGGAAGGAAGGAGGGGCAGGATAGTGGTCGTAGTCTTTTAGCATGGCTGCTGATGGGCTGTCCTGCAGGGGTTGAGGGGGGACAATGCAGGGCTGGGGTGGAGACTGGTTAAGGATGGGGTGAAGAAGGTTGGTGGTTGAAGTGATAACAGTGTGGTGGGGGCAACAGGAGGAGAGGGGAAAAAAATGAGGGATAAGAGAAGGGAGTGTGAAAACGAAGGGGAGAAACGTTTGAGAACTTTGTAGGGCAGGTTAAAAGGATCGGACACGCATCAAGTAACAAGGGACTCATGCAAGGAATTCTCTGGTCCATGCAAAAAGAAGGCAATGCGTGCATTTAAAAGTGCAAAAAAAAAAAAATCACTCCCACAGTACATACAGTACATGCAGTATTTGAAGAAAAGTGTTTACTTTTAGGTACAGATTTTTTTTAATCATTCCAGGAAAGTGTGGATATCACCATTTTGCAATTAGTCAGTTCAACTAAACTCCAAAACTTCAGAAGTATCTGCATAACTTATTTAGATGTGTACTAATTTTATTAAAAGTATTTCCTGAAACATTTAAGGAACAAAACACAAATTTACTAAAGAAATGGCCTTACCTGATTTTGTTTGATGTCATCAGCAGCGGTCAGGTAAGAGTTCCGGAACAATGTGGATGTTCCACAGGAAACTGAAAGACAAAGATTGAAAGAAATGACAATATCATATAAACATGCCACATTACATGTAAAATAAATAGTAAACGAGTCTGTTGTAGTAAGTATTGCATAAAAAAGAGCCTACAGGAACCAAAAAAGAATGAAAAGGGGAGATATGGAAGGCAAAAAGTTGACACTGGTGAGAGAATAAAAAGAAAATGTCATTTTAAATAAAGAGGGTAAAAGGAGAAGTAGAAAAAAAGAGGAATCAAAAATAGAATAATTTAATTATTCTTTGTCTGTCCATAGCTCTGTCATTTTCTCCTCCTCTATCTCTCTCTCTCGCACGTGCACACACACACACAGACACACACTCACACACACACACACCTGCCATGCCGTCTTTCCGGGATGTGTGCTCTCCTTTGTTGCTATGGAAACCGGCGTTGGTTGCCGTGGAATCGTAGTCAATCTTACGTTCCTTCAGACTTATCATCTCTCTGGGGGAGGCCGGAGCACTCGCTATATGTACACACAGTGCATGCATGGAGTTGTACAGACACACAAATACACACACACACATACACAGAGACACAAGGAAATACACAAACAATGTAAGCCTGTGCATTAATGTACCATTTAAATAATGATAATATTTCTATTTCATTCTAATGCCCAATTAAGTTTTTGGTAATGAAACAACGTAAAAATCTGATATGTCTTATTTCTAAGGCTACAAACTTTCCAATGATTATGAATTTACCTAGAAATGTACAAATTATCAGCTGGAAATTGCCATAATTTCAATTATATGTTAGACTTCTGGATTTTGCCATATTATCTAGAATTGCACATGGCATTCTGAGATATTTATATCTGTGTTTTGGGCAAACAGCTGCATATTTTTGTTGGTAAATATCAACAAAATTTGATACGGGCAATTTTTAATATTGGACATCTCTAAATTTATAACACTTTGTTTCTAACATCTATCTCATCTATGCATCTAAAAAATAATTATGAGTTTATTAGTATTTGTTACTAAATTAAACCTTATTAAACAGGGACAGTAACAAATGTATCACTTGGTTCTATTGTACTCTCTTTGTTATCCATTTGCGCTCCGTCGTTCTCGGAACAAACATAATTACAATTGCATTGTGACATATAAACAGTGAGAGAGACGATAGACTGGATGGATATAAATGCCTCACCACGCGTGATTAATAATAGGATTGTCATATCAGAGCCTGACCATGTGGTTCCATTAATTCGTACCATTAGCTATGTTCCTAATTACGACTACATTAAGATGCCAATAATAGCACCAGTCATCTAAGCAGAATTACTACATTAATGTGAGACCATTAAAGACCGGAAATTTCCAAAATGATTAAATATTGGTTAGCATATTTTCACGACTATAAGGCGCACATAAAAGTGTTCGATTTTCTTCAAAATGTGCTGTGCGCCCTATAGTGCTATAGGCGGATGTAGTAGAAGAAACCATGAGAACGTTAAGGGGGGAAGTGTGGGTTTGGATTGTATATAAAACCTGCGCCCTATAATCAGGTGCGCCCTATGTGCGTGTTAAATATAGTAATGGTGTTGAAGGTGTTAACCACTGAACGCCATTACCTGAAGGTGTAAAGCATTTCTATAGTCATTAAATGGACCTTAGCAGTACCATCAAAACAAACCACTGTAACCCCATGGTCGGGATACAGTAGATGGAATTAGCCTTTGTAATAATTACCGTTCATGCATCTCAGTGCACCCAGACTGCACCGTCCCCATCCCATTCCTGCTCGCTCTTCCTGACCTGCTCAGCACCGTCGCAGCGTAATCCTCTTATGGAAAACTTAAAATGCTTACTCATTTGCTCTTATCTCGACACAGTGACTTGAAAGAATCCTGCCCCGCTCGTGTTATCGGACCTTTTAGGTTGCTTAGCTAAACATCCCCGCAACTGTCCCTTGTGCATACGGAATAAAGTTTAACCTAAACATCCGCAGATGATGATGGAAATTTTAATGCTCGCCCTTGATCCCAGTCACATAAATAAATGCAGGAGCATAGCTACGGGATACGGTTTACTGCTTGCTAATTAGGGGCAATGACAACCTTCCATGGCAGTGTGTACCCCACGTCTGGGTTATTTTTAACAGAAGCTGCAGCAAAAATAAAATAATAAAAAAAAACAAACAGACAAATTGTTGAATAACAATGTTCTGGCATCTGGAAACTACTGCTTCAGTATAACAATCTACTTTGCGAACATCTGTGCCAACAGGCAAACATACACAGACTAATAAAAAAATAAAAAATAAATGGTTTCTGAGACTTTTGATACTTAA
The DNA here is from genome assembly GCA_016785265.1 of Paraplagusia blochii. Taxonomy (NCBI): domain Eukaryota; kingdom Metazoa; phylum Chordata; class Actinopteri; order Pleuronectiformes; family Cynoglossidae; genus Paraplagusia; species Paraplagusia blochii. Next base: position 43,154 of record JAFBJS010003080.1, read on the forward strand.
TTGTTATCATCCGACACCTCTGCAGCACATTTCATTAAGCCTGAGCTCCGACCTGTCACTTCCGCCTCCAGAGTCAGATCCATCACCAGTGGTTACGGTTACTGTGGGGACTTGGCTTAAAACTGCTGTTTTTTTTTTGTTTGTTTTTTTAAGAACCCCGGAGACTTGTTTTTATCTCTGCACAACACAGCAGGTCCCTGTGGATGATGGATGCAAAGGTCTGACTCTTCCTCAGTTTCTCCCCTTGTCTCCATGCCATGCTCACAGCTTGCAACCTCCCCCTCTTTTCTCTCTCTCTCTCTATCTAATTTTTATCACTCCTTCCTCATTCTAACCCTCCACTCCTCCTTTCTTAGTGAGCCTGCACGCCATCATTACTTCTTCAGCTTTGATCCGTCTCTCAGGGCTGGATTGCAGGGGCGAGATATGTATACGCGCGGGTTAGTGTACACATGTGCACTTGTGTGCACGTGTGCGTGGAGAGCAAGAGATCAGAAGAAGAAGGTGAGAAGAACGAAGGATGATACAGAAAGAAGCCGTAATAAAGATAAGGTGAAGGGAGTAGTTTTAGTCCCACGATTACATAACAGAAATTCACAAGTTTGTCTGTGCACCGTGATCTGTTGGTTAAATCAATGCATCAAGGACGTATATAATTGATCACGATTGGCTTAGCTGCATTCAAAGATGCTGTGGAATACTCTGTAAAACCCAGCTGCTGTGACTGCAAGGGAATACGTACTACACAGTTGTTGAATTTCTGCAGCTTACGCTAAAAAAAGAAAAAAAAAATGTAGGTAAAGGAGTTAAGAGAAATGTAGACAGATGACAATGTTAGCCATTAGAGAACTGGGTCTCGTCTCTGCTTTGGTCAAATGTTTGATCTGACAGTCATTTATCTTTTTCATTTCCAAACAGATGGACTTCACCAGAGATTCACAGTCGTTTGTTGACACAAGCTTATTTTAGTAATGTAGCATAACTCATCCGTCCAGGCCTCCTTAATGTGGGCTCTTTCTATTTTGATGCAGTCTTTTTTTGGTGAAGAGTGGGCAGGATTGTGGTACAGATATGGTAACCCTTACCCTAAACACCCTCAAAGGCACTTAAGCAACAAGTGGAGAAAAATGAAGCATATCCTTTTTAGGCAATGTCCCCCGCACACGAGCCTTATTCTTTACACCACTGAGGACATTGATTTATCCAATGTTCGTTGAAGTAACTTGACATCTTTATGAAGATTCTCAGTCATCACGTTTCAACTCTCATCTAAGTGGCTTTTGCAGTTCTGGATTTTTTTTTATAACGGAAACAAACTGGGATTTGCCCAACCGAACAATCTTGATATGTTCTATGGTGCACTGTCAAAATGCACAATAATTCCCTGAATTGAAAAGCTCTGAGAAGTAACACCTACAAATATACACACGGCTTGTTAATTTTTCCAAACATCTTTTCAAGTTAACTTGTTCTGTTATAACTGAACCTGTTGTTAGTTATTTGTTTTTGCATTACATCAATATGCAAACAGCACAACCGATCCTAATTAATCAACCGCTACCTTAGATTAACGACATTACAATTGAATTTGTCTTAAAGTCTTAATTAATATGTAATTGTGTTCTCCTTCAAAGTTTAAACACGCTCATCAGCGCCTCATGCAGGTTAGGAGGGGGTGATGCACACTAAATGTTTACCATAGAGATTACAAAATGATGTGACTCATAATCCAAAAACATGATTATGTAAAGTCTGAACTATATGAACTAAATATTTTTATGTTACTGCTTCCTGGAAATTTGAACGTGTGTCAGGTATTCCCAACATCCCTGTTAAACTGCAGCCTCTCTGAGCTGACTGCTTTAATTTTCAATGTCATTGAACAAAGTCAAATCCTCATCCTTCACTTCTGCCTTAACCATCCTGCACTTCCTAATTCTTCTTGCCTCCGTGCGTTTCCTCTTCATCCCCCTGTCTGTTTATCTGGCACCTCGCTCTCTTTCACTCTTCACACCCACATTCTCTCTCCCTTTCTTTCTCTCCTTCTCCTCTCCCTCGCTCCTGTCTCTCTCCTTGAAGACCTTTCATAGCTGGGACGAAGCAGAGGTACTTTTCTGCCTCATCAGCTCACTAAGCTCAGTGCGGTGAAATTTACAGCTCACACCTCCTCTGCTGACCCTGTGAGCCAAGGGTGGGCTAACACTTTGTTAGGCATAAAGACCAATGTTTTCAAGCCGAAGACTTTAGAATAAATACATTTTGTGAGCCAAAGCATTGTAAACAATGATGCTGACAATTATTAGTGGTGTGGTAAATCAATCCCGTATACCAGCTCTGTCAACTCGGGTTAAATATTCATGCATTTAAGCAGCAATCACATGTCAATATTGGCAGAAATAAAATTGAATAATAAGAAAATATAATTTGTTTAATATTTTTTTATATTTGTGCACTTACATCGATGAAAACAAGTTAAATTTATGGTAAACTTATCTAAATATGAAGAATCAAATCAATCTACTGGGCATCTTTTGACACTCTGGCCACAATTGGTCTTAAAATTGGTAACGTGGGCCTAGTCCAAAGCAGAAAGATGAATCATTAGTTTGAACTAATATATATGGCATGTAAAAGTCATGTATAAAACCGAAAATCTTACATTTCTAATACCCTTTTTACCTAATCTGCTGGGGAAACACATTATTTCAGGGAAACGGCAAACGTGTAATAATAATATAAATTAATTATTCAATGTTGGCGGGCCGCATTAAAAAGCTCAGCGGGCCGCATCCAGCCCCTGGGCCTTAGTTTGCCTGTGCTTTTACTAGATAATTATTATTGCATATCGTAACTGTCATAAGTGGACCACAAATCTCTGTAGAAAAAAATATATCAAATATATACATATTTACTAAGCAATGTTCTGGTTCTTTTTTCAGCTTGTCTCTTTTGTAGGAGTTGCCACAGCAAATCTATTTTTTATCTATTTTGTTTTCATTTGATGCACTGCATCCATTAATCTCCTCTCTGTCCCCTACCTGGTAGCTCCATATCTTGGATCATTCTTGGACCAATGTATCCACTGCCCCTCCTATTAACACGTCCAAATCATCTCACTTTTTCACCAAACCTTCCTGTCTGTGTTGTCCCTCTAATCACCTCATCTCAGCATCTTTAACTCTGCCACCTCCAGCCCTGCTTCTAAGCCTATTGCTAGTGTCTAGTCCAGAAATCATGGCTGGCCTCACAACCTGACTCTTCTCTCTAGTACTTTTCCCACATATTAACTTAACAATAATGGCCTTTAATGTCACATATAACTCCTATGACTTGAATCTGATACTAATACCCAGGGAAATCTGTTGTATGCAGAGAATATGCAAACTCCTGTGAAAAAAAACAAAACAAAAAAAGGACCAAACAAAATACAAACGTTTTTGTTTCTTACCAGAGCGATTATTTGGGGAAGTCCTGACAGGAGAGACGGATGGAGTTCGAGAAGACGAGTAGGGCCTCTGTCTGTCTCTCTCTATCGTGGAAGCAGAACCCACAAAGTGATACTGGGAATATCCATCCTGTGGAATAACATACACACAGATGAAGATAGTGTCAAGTATTGGTCTGAGATGAACCCAGGGACTTAGTAAAAACACATAAATGAAGAAAATATTATAATATATGCAGAGTACTAATGTGAGGATTCATACTAAAATAATAATTATAATAGTTTAGTTTTTGTTATTTTTCCACTCGATTATTAATTGTGTAGGCTGGGAATAAAACTCAATTATACCACACACCATTATAGACCAATATCGTATGTGCAGAATTGAATGCTTTGGCCCTTTTTAAGGGACCCATACCTGACTAATGTACGTTGATTTGATAAAATATTATTTAATCATTGACTATTATTGAACAATAATAAGGATGTTTAATTGTTGCCAGAGTCATGTCGGAACAATAAGTATTATTCTAATTCTTAACAACAAAAAACAGTCATTGTACCAAGAAAGATGACTGTGAGTTACGCAAAAGTCTCTCACATTAATGCAACTCAGTCTACGGAAAATATTGGCCCAAGCCCCAAATGGTAAATTAAACAATTGTTTACAATAAGCAATTAAAATAAATACCACAAACAATTTCTCTATTTTTTTTATGGTAATTTCTTCAGAAATTCAATGTGTGCACTTTCATTCTCATCATCTCTTTGTGTATTTAATATAATAAATGAAGGCCACTCCCTGTTAATCCTAATGCCCTCTTACATTAAATGAATACAGCTAACCAATCCATAAGAATAATTACTGCTTTGTATCTCCCTTGGATTAGGGGTGGTGTGAGCAAAGCTTTTTATATAAAAAATAAATCATGACAGTCAACAACAATCACAGAGCTGGAACCAAATTCAATTTAGCATTAAGATAATTGGGCACCGGTAAAGGCAGGGAGGACGTGACTATAGGAGATAATGGATGTACATGTTTTATCAGTGCTGTGGTGTCTGGTGTCTGAAGCCAGGCCATGGAGAAAATGCGTTTGGACTGAGGTGACTGAAAGAACAAGACGCGGTTGAAGTTAAAAAGAAAAGGACACGGGTTAGATGATTGCAGAGATGAAGCAGAAAAAGAGAAAGAAACAGATGTGGGAGAGGAGAAAAAAAAAGAGAGATAAGCTGGAACACGGGATGAGGCGAGGACAAGCGTAAAGCTAAAGAAGGCAAAAGGTTGACAAAATATAAAGTGAACAGTTCCAGGGACTCTCCTCACCCCTCAGTGCAGAGCTACAGCAGCTCACTCTTACGCCATGTTGTTAGGGCTTTTGCCTTCGCAGTAGGGGGCACTGTTGTTTAATATTGGACCATGAATGGACTTAAAACTGAGTAAACACTGTGGAGTGCACCTGGTGTGCAGTGAATGAAAAAACAAATGACCCATTAAAGACCAGAAGCCCCCTGTAAACCATCATTAGAACCACAATCATGGAATAGATGAAGAAGAGGGGAATATATATTAGGGCCATTTTCAGAAATGTTTAAAATCATTTTTATTGCTCAGAGAGAGTGGAGGAAAAATAATGTTTGAATAATTTTCTAATAAGAAAACATTATTCAGAAGACTTCCAGTGGGATCACCACCTGCAGGAAGGCTCACAGTATGGTGCAGTGTGATTTAGGTGGCAGCCCTGGTGACTGCTGCCCTTGCAAACGTATAATGGATGAGTGGAGGGAAATAAATGAATGGACGCCTGTGAAGCTTTCATAAAGTGGTTGGAAAATGATTTCAGCCTTTAATACTTGAATGTTTTTAAACGCTCTTTGCCCCACACCTTGACAAAAGTTAAAACAATATAGAAAGACATGAATGTAGATGAAAAGTACTACAGGAAGGGACTTGGACAACCAAGTATGTGACTACAAATGCAATCAAGATCATCTGTTTTTGTTCATCTCTTAAACAAGAAGAGACAAAAACCCTGAAAATTTTCTCCACCCAAAAGCCAACAATAGCAGACAAATTGAGGGATAATTCCTCGCTTAGCTTTGCCAACAAGAAATAAAGAGCGGGCTAGTTGATTTTATTTTTTTTTTTTTTGGCACAACTTTTGTTCATTTTGGTTATTCGTTTTGCGAAACACATTCTCAATAGGTGCTTGATATTTTAAAGTGCTACACAGTTTGTCAAGGTGCAAGATCTTTCATTTTAGCACCACCTGCAGGGCCATCAGTTAGTCAGCGGCGAGTAGACCATGCCAACGTCAGAGCCAGCTCAGCTCTGTCCCTGACCTTTATCTCTCTCCATATTTCACCTGTTTTTCCTTCTGTCTACACAGACTGCCTCACCCACCTCCTCTCTCTCTCACACATGCTTAAAGTCAAACCCTTTCTTTTCTTTTTCCTCACTGTAAAATCATGGAAAAAACAGGTTGCTAGGCAACTATTTTGCCTGTTGCTTCCACCATAACTGTATGGTTAGTTGAAGGTCAAAGCAGTCCGAGGTAAAAAGCATTTACTGCCTGGACAAATGAGGCACATGCAGCCTCACGCACATAAAAAAAACAGATAGCAATTACAGCAAAACTGTAGAAGGTTGCAGATGATGAGCACGGGGTCCACTGTGGCCCTGGGTGGCACTGGACACTGTCAATCTCTCTCTCTGGTGTCTCTGCTATCTTTTTTCTTCTTCTGTTTGGTTGTGAGCACTTCAGTCACATCTGTCTTTATAGAAGTCACGCAACCCGCTCTCCGGCATTCTATATTTTCTCTACCCAGTTATTTAGAAATTGACCTTTAAGCCAAAAGAAAACAAAAAAAAACACTTTGACATTTATAGGAAAAACTGCAGAGTACAGTAAGAAGGTGGTGCAGCTTTACCTCTCTATCTCATTCAAAAATACTGTTATTAGCCTATGCACTGAGACTGGTCATCATTGCTGCCTTTTTGCTCCTTCTTTCCCTTCTTTCTCCCTTTCCTATCCTAGTATCTGATAGCATGGGAGGTTCAGCGAAATGAGGTTAAACATCACTGCCACCTCACCAATCTGTCATTAGATTGACCTCCACTCACTTTTTATCCCCCCTTTTTTTGCACCAAAATCTTTATATTACCTCACTTTTCCCGAAGGTGAAACTGTCTGACCAATTACTGTAATATCAGCTGCAGCCTCGTAGGAACACGGCTTGTTAGGAATGTGTTTCTAATCAGTCAATAACTGCTCCATTCTTGAGGCGTAATTTCCAAGAAGAAAAATAAAAAATGTACTGAAAAAGTCTGCCTTGTTACAATGTCAGTACTCTTATGAAGATGGAAGGAAAATAAAAAAAACAATACTGCAAAAAAATTCGGAATGCAATTCACAAGAGATATGTTATGAAACATATTCAGATATGTTTCCCTGGTAAAATTGTTCAGAGCAGTGGAGACTAGAGAAGAATAGAGTGCAGGCAGGATAGAACAACTGGAGAAAGGTCTCTGTGATAAGTGTCTGCTAAGGTGAAGGGAAAGGTTTACAAAACAGTTGTGAGACCAGCCATGATGGATGGATTAGAGACACTAGGAATAGGTAGAAGACGGGAGACAGAGCTGGAGGTGGAGGAGTTAAAGATGCTGAGGTTCTCTTTGGGGGTGACAAAGATGGACAGGATCAGGAATGAGGACAATAGAGGGACAACACGGACAGGATGGTTTGGAGAAAAAACTGGGAAAGCAAGATTGAGATGGTTTGGACATGTTCAGTGGAGAGGCAGTGGACATATTGGTTGAAGAATGATCCCAGAGATGCAGCTACCAGGTAGGAGACAAAGAGGGGATTGATGGATGCAGTGAGGGAGGACATGGAGGTAGTTGGAGTTAAAGTAGAAGATACAGAGAACAGGGGGAGATGGTAAATGTTGACTCTCTGTGGCAACCCTGAAAAAGAGGACAAGCCGAAAAAGGAAAAGAAGAAGAAGAAGGTTTCTCTGTAAAAACGAAATATGCTTCAGATATTTTTTTTTCTTGGATTCGTCATGTCCGTCCATTAAAAAAAATGCTTTTTTTTTTACACGCAAACAAAACAAAGTTTTTCAAGTGTCAAGTGGAACGTAAAATATGAACATGTTTCCTGTTGATGGCAATTATATTGAAAAAGGAAGTGAACATCATAGTGTAATTGGTAACCCTACCAACATGGTTTTGCTTGTCAAAACAGCCGATAGTAAAGTGATTCATTAATTTGCTTGTCTGTTACTGTATCGCAGTCTCCGTGACTGACACCCAAATGACACTGCACCATACTTTGAACCGTCCTTCTATATTTTAATTTAAATGTTGTTAGTTTGCCAGAATTCTTTAATTTAACTCGTTTTAGCATATGTATACATCTTTTTGGTCCACTGCAGGAGAATACAGGGAGGATTTCTTTGCGATGGTAACATTGAGTAAGACGATGGGCTGCAACCATGTTGATGGACAGTTGTCATCTAGACATTGGTCCAACATAATCACCTCTTGAACTGTGGCACCAATTTTTTCATTTTTTTTTTGTCTTGGTATGTGAGTTAATACCAAACCTTTATTGATATCTTTTTACTTCTTCATTGCTGCCAACTCCATATATTTGAAAATAATATATAACAAGCAATTTTGAAACCTCATTTTAAAACGGACATGGACATCGACATAAAGGGCCAATATTGGTCCTCAAATTGGACACAGGGGCCAGAAATATGCAGCATTCATTTGAACTAAGATAAATCACATTAAAAAGTAATGTATGAAGCCTAAAATACTAAATTTCTAATAACCTTTAGGTACTCATTTATTGGGAAAACACAGGCATTGCAGAGAAAAGGCAGAAGAATTATATCAATCATCAAATCAATTTGGACAGGCATGGCGGGCCACATTGAAAAGCTCAGCGGGCCACATCCCACCCCCCAGGCCTTAGTTTGGCCATGCCTGGTCTAAAATCACATATTCAACAGGTCAAACAAGTAAAAACAAAATAATATGACCCAAATATGTCTGTGGTTCCTCAGACAGGATTGTGTAATACGTGATTCTACAAACAGAACGAACATATCAACATCATCTGTCACCATTGCCATGTCATGACACATGTATTGGATCACAGCGCTGCTCCATATCGTCTGTAACAACTGTCTCCAACGCTGCATTTCTCTGACCCTGAGCTGCCATCTGTCATTTGTGTATGTATTCGTGTTTATGATTTGCAGTGTTTGTCACATTTGTATGTGACATTAAGGTGACATATGTGCATGCGTATGAGAGATGGAGAGGTAGTGTGTGTGTGTGTGTGTGTGTGTGTGTGTGTACGATGGAGAGCCTAAACCCGATCATATATCCAGAAGTCAGACAAGGCCAGGCCAACAGAAATAATTCACCAAGCAGGTAAATGACACAGCATGATGTCCTGAAAATCTCAGATCAATCAGGAAATTTGAAATATTTATTTTGAGCATCACCTGTAAAATGTGTAGTTTCCTATAGGTCTCTATGAAACAATGGACGCACAAACACACAGACGCAGCAATAGAATAGTATAGGAGAGATGATGGAATGAAAGGAAAACAAACTCCCTGTCATTGTGACATTGTGATTCACACCTGTGCACACAACGAAATGTGACCTCTGTATTTAACCCATCACCAAAGTGAACAGTGGACACCTGTGAGCACCAGGGGAGCTGTGAGTGTGGATGGTACCATGCTCAGGGCACCTCAGCGGTAACTTGGCGGTACGGGGATTCGAACCAGGGTCCTTGTGAACCCAAGTTCGCTTCCTTAACCACTAGGCCACCAACTGCGAGAGATGTTAGTAACAGCAACATTCAGTTTTGATCTCTTCCACAGCCACTGATTGTGTTTCCTCAGACTGATTTCACCTTTGGTTTAATATTAAGTGCTGCAAGTCTGAGCTTTCAAAACATTATTTACTCAGAACATTATTTAATGATGGGCAAAACATCTCGCGCATCTCTAAATTCAGGGCATTCAGAGTTCTCTCACGCTCCTTATTTTGACTTTTCAACATGCCATGCTGGAGTATGTCATTATTTTTCTCACTGCAGTTGGGCAACTATGATTTCAATAATAACAATAACAACAGGAATGCTAAAAGTCGTAAATAAAACTAAATACAGAAACAAATAAACAAGGACATTGATGCCCTGAAGTGCACTGCTTCAAAGTGGGTTTCAACATGCTATCATTGATTTAAAACTTCAAAGCAAACACCAACCTGCTACTAATTCGTCTTCGTTTTCTCCTCAGTCAGAATCGACTTGTCTGTGGCAGCAGTCGTGTTATTTCACTCATATTAGCACAAGTTCAGTTACAACTTCAGCTCAAAAGCTTTAGAAATCAAACCCCTATCCCTCCTTCTTTTTACCTTACTTTTAGTAAATCATGGATGAAATTACGATGAAATTATTATTTTCTTGCTTTCTGTAATTTTCCCTCTGCCTGCCCACCCACTACCTTTTTTTTTCTTTCTTCCATTTCTTTGCCTTTTTTCTTTTCTCTCTTATCTGTCTTGATTTTCTTTGATTCCCCTTTACTAATGTCTTTGCTTTTCATTTTGATTGGTTTTATAAATAATTTTGCCCTTTTGTCATGATTTTACAATATTTATTCCATACTTTAGGATTGTTGGAGGAGTGAAGGAGTGGATATATATATATACATATATATATATATAGTCATGGAAAAATTATTAGACCACTCTTTCTTTAATTTCTTGTCCATT
>JAFBJS010003081.1:0-13642 GCA_016785265.1 Paraplagusia blochii
TCTTGTACGTGTCCACAAGCTTCCTGCATGTCTTCTGTGTGAGGTTAGCCCACTCTTCCTTGGCAAAAGCCTCAAGCTGGGTCAGATTGGTTGGTTTCCTAGCCATCACTCTGGTCTTCAACTGATGCCAAAAGTTTTCAATGGGGTTCAAGTCAGGACTTTGACTTGGCCATTCTAGGACGTTGACATCATTGTCTTTGAACCATTTCTACACTACCTTGGCAGTGTGTTTAGGATCGTTGTCTTGCTGGAACACCCAGTTGTGGCCAAGCTGGAGTTTCTCAGCAGATTCCTTCACATTTTCATCAAGGATCCTGATGTAATCCTCCTTTTTCATGATTCCTTGATCAACCACAGGATGGTTGATCAAAAGCTGGGATCTTGCTTCAGATGACCTCTACAAAAGGCTAGGCGAGCTTCCAGATGTTTTTTCCTGAGCAACGGCGTCTTCCGAGGTGTACGTCCATGGAGACCTCCTCTGTGCAAAACTCGCTCGATGGTGGACCGTGGCACCCGTGTCCCTGCCTGGTCAAGCATTCCAATTAAGGCCTTGGTTGTGGTCCGTGGGTTGTTGTTGACCTCTCGGCAGATTTTCCTGGCAAGTTTAGAAGACACCTTACGCTTTCTGCCACGCCCACTGAGGTTTTTAACAGTGTTGAACTTCTTGTGCTTGTTGATGATGCTGTGGACGGTTGACACAGGGACATCATACTGCTTGAAAATGGCCTTATAACCCTTTCCTTCATTGTAGGCAGATACAAGACGCTGACGTAGGTCCTCGCTGAGCTCCTTCTTCTTGACCATGATGACCAGAAAATGAGAAAGACCTGAGCATTTTTCCCCTTTTTATACTCTTCTGGAAAGATGTTTTTTTTTTTGTTGTTTTTAAATCAGTGTTTAACATTTGGTCAACAGTGTTAAAAGGTTTTATTCCATTGTGACACCTTAAAGGAACTGCTGGAAAAAGATTAACACATTTGGTACATTTTTGTTGAAATATTGTCAGGGGTTTGAATGATTTTGAACATGGTATTTTTTGGGAATCCATCAATAAAATAGCCCTGAAATGAATATTTTCTTAAATGTTATATTATTGTCATTCATTCAATTGTTCACATATAACTGATGCACAAATTTAAAAAAACGTAATATTTCCTCACTGAATAAAAAAAAATGCAAGAATTATCAAGGGTATGAATAATTTTAAGGACTATATATATACATATATACACCCCGTTCCAAATTGTTATGCAAATTGTATTTTTTCAGATTTTCCGAAACATAATTTTCAAGTGATCAACTGTTAAAGTACAATTCAAATGTTATTGAACAAACCTCTCAATCATAACAGTATTTTTTTTTTCAAAAAATAAAAACTTGAAATGCACATTATTACGCACAACAGAATTTCACAATATTTAATTGTTATAAAGAACTGAAAATGGTCATTTATTAAATTAGAAGCATTAGCAGGTCATATTTACTGAAATCAAAAGCTATTTCAATCAAAAACATCTCAACAGGTTGAGTTACATTTTAACATAGGACCCTGCATTTGATAGCACCTTGACAATTCTTGGATCCATTGAACTTGTGAGTTTTTGGAGCGTTTCTGCTTGAATGTCTTTGCAGGAGGTCAGAATAGCCTCCCACAGCTGCTGTTGGGATGTGAATATATATATATTTAGCCTCACATTGGAGGTCAGGTCTAGGTTCAGCAACACTATGTGTTCAAAGAATGAGATCAACTGACTACCTGAATATACTGAATGACCAGGTTATTCCATCAATGGATTTTTTTTCTTACCTGATGGCACGGGCATATTCCAAGATGACAATGCCCGGATTCATCAGGCTCAAATTGTGTAAGACTAGTTTAGGGAGCATGAGACATCATTTTCACACATGGATTGGCCACCACAGAGTCCAGACCTTAACCCCAGTGAGAATCTTTAGGATGTGCTGGAGTCTACTGGAGACTCTACCATCATCAATGCAAGATCTTGGTGAAAAATTAATTCAACACTGGATGGAAAAAAAATCTTGTGTATCCAACTTCTTATGGAATGGTTTTGGAATTTTTTCTCCTTTCCAGCCCTACTCCTAAATCAATAAGCTCTGCCCTCACTCTTGTGACTGAAGCTGTTGTACCCGGGCTGTTGTCAGCCCACATGCTGTCCTTCCACCACTGCAGGATGGATCGCTCCTGGTGAAAGGCAACTGCTCCTCCAATTACTGCAGATAGGTCACATGTTTCTGTCACAACGGGCGTCAGAGCTGCATGGTGCCTTCAGGGGTCAGAACAGGTTGAAAAGAGGCAGAGAGCAAGAAAGGAGGTGATGACAAGCAGGTGCGCTGCTGAAAATTTGCATAGTCAACTTTTGCCAAGACGTCCAAGTGAGTCTGAATTAATCATAGCGCTGTGCTCAGAGCCATATAAAAATGTGGATCCTAACAATAGTGGTAATTTTGGATAAATGACAGATGTGTTCAAAGAGCAGGGTGGCATCACCTCCATCTTTATCCACTCCATTATCTAATTGGGCTAGGATCCAGACAAGGACAAAATGATAATTTTACAGTACCTTTGAACGAGATCAGAGAAGGCAGCTCAAGCCACGTACAAAAGGATACTGTATTGAATAAAGTTAGTGTGTGAATGAAAAGGGGAACAGCAGAATGGTGAAGTTACAAGGCACAGGGGTGGTGAAGGTGGAGGAGCAAAGATTCAAAGAGCTTTATTGTCGCTGTGTTCCTTCAGTAAAATATTGGTAGCACTTAGGAGGGGCAACACGCAACTATAGGGGCTTTCACGGTTCTGACAAAGTCACACACACGGCAGTACAGAGTTATGTGTCGTTATTACATAACAGCCAGTTGTGGCCATCCACCGCTCTTTCTCTCTATGTTTTGCTATTGCAATAATATGTCCACAAGTCTATGAGTGTGGGCTGGCTCCTTCACATGCTCTGTGTCACCGCTTCTCTCCCTCTGTTGGAATTGCGCTGACCTGTGCCCGGTGCAGCGTCAGCCTCGCCACTGTTCCACTCTCCCAGCCACAGCTGATTGCTAACCACTGCCCCGCCCTCACAGCAACACAGACAGGGCAAATCAGACACACACAAGACAAAACATTTTAAAATGCTATATAAAAGACGAAAACTAGCCAGTGACGTGCAGTCAGGGGAGGCTCATAAAAAATAATTAAATTGTGATACTTATATGGTGCTAGAGTTCTTTTTTCATTTAATTTCATAACCTGACCATTTTTGGAATAGTTTTTAAAAATCGCTGAATTTTCACCTTTCAATTTTACCGTTCAAATACTGAGGAGACGAGCGCTGAGGCTGAGACTGCACTGTGCCTAACGGGGATTGCGCAATCCCAGTGAGGCTTGGTGCAGGCACGGTCTACTGGAGGGAGACTGTTCTGCTGTCCCCCTTCACGTAATATTAAAAATGTTTCATTACTTATACCATATGAATAACATGTAATTATTTCAGCTTGTGCATATAATGTAAAGTGTTTATTTTTGATTATCAACAACTGTCTGTGTGTAACGTGTTCGAGTGCTAAGCGGACAGAAACCCACTGCACAGAGCTGCAAAGGTAGGCCTGTAGTTCTCTGGCCTCCTGGCAGGGGGTGATAGTGATCCCATTGATTCTTCCTGTAACTCGGCTAACCAATCAAATCAATAATGGAATTAGCGAGTTACAGTGAACAGCAAGTCAAGTGCATCTATCGAGTATGTTTCCTCTTTGCTTGGTCTTATTTAAAAATGGAGGATTAGATATCTAAACTGAAAGAATTCTCTAAACTGGACTGTTAATCGAAGGTTTGCTTGAGACTATGGGACAGTCGATCAGACAGACAGGGACACACTTTGTGAAACTAAAGGCGGATCTCGTTGGACTGAAGTGAGGGACAGATGTAGATCATCTGGACAGCTTCTCAGCATTTTGGCCGAGAAAGATTTGTTTGAAACTGTTCCCGAGGTGTCAAAGTTTCTCTAGCTGATGCTCAATGTACCTGGAACTACAGCATCGGTGGCGCGGTCATTCTCTGCGGTCATTCTCGGAATAAGACAGACCAGGGACGACAGTCTTCTCTTGCACTGATCTCCATTGAGACAGAGAGACTTGTAAAACTTAAGAAAATAAGGAGGACTTTTACAGACGAGTCAACGATGCTTTTATTCTGAAGGAGCGGTACATGGTCTTCATTTATAAGTAATGGTAAGACGTTAAAAACTGTTTTAAATTTTTGTTCTATGTTACAGTTTGTATATATAAACAATGCTGATGTTTTATAACAAAACACGTTAAAAGTTGGCAACCAAATGTTAAATAAACTCTCTGTAGTGTTCATATTTGTAAATGTATCATCATCGCCTAACCAGGCATGAACGTCACCACACGTAACTGAAACTAACAAACCCACAGAGAATGCCTAGCCGCTGTATTCATGCGCACCGCCATCCCCAGAAAGGCAAAAAATAGAGTACAGGCAGGATGGAACAACTGGAAAAAGGTCTCTGGAGTGATCTGTGATAGAAGGGTGTGAGCTAAGGTGAAGGGAAAGGTTTACAGGACAGTTGTGAGACCAGCCATGATATATGGACTAGAGACACAAGGAATAGGTAGAAGAAGGAGGCAGAGCTGGAGGTGGCAGTGTTAAAGATGCTGAGGTTCTCTTTAAGGGTGACAAGGATCGACAGGGGGACAACACAGACAGTAAGGTTTGGAGAAAAAGCTAGAGAAGCCAGACTGAGATGGTTTGGACATGTTCAGAGGAGGGACAGTGATTATATTGGGAGAAGAATGCTAGACATGGAGCTACCAGGTAAGAGACGAAGAGGAAGGCCAAAGAGGAGATTTGTAGATGCAGTAAGGAGGGACATCGAGGTGGTTGGAGTTAGAGTGGAGGATACAGAGGACAGGGTGAGATGGAAATTGTTGACTTGCTGTGGCAACCCCTGAAAAAAGGGCTAAGCTGAAAGGAGAAGAAGAAGATTGAATACAGTCAGTTTTTTTTTTTTGGTTTCTCAGATTTTATTAGTGATGTCTGACGAAAATAATATTTGCCAATATTCATAATGCTGATACTTTAAACACCTAACTAACTGTACAAACACATCTTTCCATTATCAGAGGAGGAAACAATAATCATTCTTACTAGTATTACATAAAATGCCAATTGCTAGTATAGGTCCAATGATATTGTTCCACTTATATTGTATGATAACAATTGCACTTATTAGACTTGACTTCTGGTTGATTGGTGTTGAGTCCCTTTCCCTCTACTTAATGCTGCCCTGCTACCACAGGTTTTTCTGTTCATCAGTTCCTGTCAATCAGACAAACACTCACTCTCAGTCAGACAGACTGTCAAGGTCAGTCAGACAGACCTTTAGCATCTCTCAGACATACTGGCGTGGTAGGACAGATTTTCAAAGACAGTTGGACAGACCATCACTTTCCTTGGCATCTCCAGTCTGGGAGGCTGACACAGTCATTGCTTTTAAAGTTAGACTTAAAACCTTCCTTTTTAACAAACTCCATGGTGGCCTTTGGGCCCTAAATATGCTGCTATAGGTTAAGAACGCCGGGGTTCTTGTGGCACTTGCGTCATTTCTTTCAATATTTCCCTCCATTTGATTCCTTTATTCTCTACTTTCTTGACTGCAGTTGCATTACACGTTTGGCCTGGGACCTGTCCGAGGTGTCTCTATTCTCCCCCCAACTACTATGATAGTGACAGTTGTTTTTTTTTTTTCCCCTCTTGCTACTGTCTCTCTTCCTGTTTTCTTATGTTTGTGTGTACTCTTCTGCTTTTAGCTTTAAAGTACTTTGAGATAACTGCTTGTTGAGAACCTCTCATATTATTGAGAAGTAATAAAGGCTGGATCCAAACTTGAGTCTAAACAAGAGTCAGATAACAAAACCAAAGAATTTATTCCGACAGTTCGCAAAACTGGCAGTATGGATGTCTCTCCAACCTGTAACCGTGAAATAATCCCCTAGACCTTCTCCCCTTCTGTGAGTCTATGAATCATAAGTCCTGGATGAGAACAAACAACAGTAAGTATTCAATAAGAAGGCGAAGAAAGAACAATCTTAGTTCTAAACGAGATGCAGAAACCTGGACCGTCATGAGTTACCGCTCTGGCGCTGACTTCCTGAAGAGGCGGTGTTTATATACATAGCATGTCTGATGAACGGGTGAATCTCCATTCAGAAAGTCAGCACCTTAAAGAGACAGTACAAACTTCATGCATGCATCCAAACAGACAATACACAACCAAGGAGAATCAAACTATGCAAAAGCTCTCCATTTTCTAGTCTTAACACAGCTGTTATGATCTGGCACTATAAACAAATAAAAGTTGATTTAAGTTGGGTAAATTTGACAATTTAAAGACCTAACGACAGGAGAGTTTTGTAAAAATGGGAGACAAAGAGCCAACATTCTCCACATCAACTGTAACTGTAATCATCAGCTGTCATTGTAATCCACCACTAGAACTGCACTGTATTCATCTGTTTGGTTGCCTCATCCACTCCACATAATAATTTGCAATTGTTGTCACGACACTATTACTCCACTTCTACTCTCCTCTCCTCTTCTCTCTCTCCTCTTATTTATATCTCATCTTCTCTCTCTCCTCTCCCTCTCTCCTGATCCGGGGTCCAAGTAACTTATTTCGTTCATCATATGTCTAACATGTGTTGCAATGACAATAAACCTTCCTTGAATCCTTGAATCCTTGAATCCTCCAATCCTTGAATCACCCTTGCACACAGTCATGCTGAAGAACAGTATGGCAGATGAGGCTCAGAGAATGGTCCATCAATTATTTAGATATGTAACCAAGGGGGTTGTTCAAAGGAATTATGTTGGGTTAAATCATAAATGTAGCAGGGGGGTTGGCTCCTTGTCACAATGGACCTTATGCAATACAAAATACATAGATTACACATATATTCTCACATGTTTCTGACACAAAACATATCACCCAGTTTGTTAATTGGTCCATTCATCCATTCATACACCCATTATGGCAGTGGTGGCCTAGTGGTGAGGGAACCGCACTGAGGTCCGCAAGGATCTGCAAGGTTCCAATCCCTGAATCCACCAACTGCCAGGCTACGACTGAGCTCACAGTTCCACAGGCGCTTAAAGGTGTCCACTGTTCACTTGGTGAGGAATTAAATACAGAGGTAACATTTCGTTGTGTGCAGTGGTGTGAATTGCGGTGTCACAATGACAAGGAGTTTGAAATGTGGGTTGCACCCAATTCACTGTGCACCATTCCAGCCCCTCAGTAGCCTTTCTGTATATAGTGGACCAACTAGAGGACGGCAGCAACTCAAAATGGAATTTGGTCTTGCCCAAGATTTCCACACCAACCACAAAGACATAATGCCATAAGGCCATAATGACATAAGGCCGAAGCGCCATACTTAACCTAACCTAGCCTAATAACTTGCCTTGTAGTTTAAAAGTGCTCATAATTCACTAAAATATGCTTTGTTAGTCAAAAACAATACTTATCTGCTCACAGGAACTGTTTGGAGATTTTTCCCTTTTGCAGACACTTAATGGTAGGGTATACAATTGTTATTTGATTGTTTTTAGTTGGCCATGTGGTGTTTAATCGTTTTGTAAGCCATGGCACGTTACAGAAGAAGATAATGTTTTCCAGACGTAAATAACTACTACTTACTAAATAAGTAAAAAAAGTAAATCAAATGATCTGTCATTGCACAGAAATGGGTCCCAGTGGAGTGGTTGGAAACACAACATCAGAAACTTGTTGTTAATCATTGCAAGCATGGCTTTTTTTGCATCAGTGTTAATTTTTCTAGATTGAAATTTAAACTGCCTCCATGTGATGCTGACCTATGCCTCCATGTGATTCTGACCTATGAATAGAAAATAAAAAAGAAAGAACAATTGCTGGTCAGTGGCATTGCCTCAGATTTCAGATTGCCACTGTACTCAGTGTCAAAACGTAGACACGAATTCTGGCAGAGACACAGAATGACCCGGCCACTGGCGGATTACAACAGCATCACCTTCCAGCTGTGATCCTGCTCATTTTTATTCCCATTTCTTCATTGACCCTCATTTTGTTGGGAAGAGCAGGCCCATTCTTACTCTCGTACGTCCTGCCCTTGTTCATCCAGGACTGGCCAAGAGGATGAGCGCAGTTGACCCACAGTTTGGCTGTCAGTTGTGACAGGACTACTACTGCAGTTGTCAGCTCATTGGCACGATCTTCAGACAGCTTCTCCTTGGGGAAGGGAAAAGGAGTTGTGACAGTTTTTGGTAAAAGAAGAAAAAAAAAAAAAGGTCTGCTGGGGACGGAGGGTGTAGAGGAAACGTCAGCAGAGGCTGACAGACAGTGGTGGTGCAAGAGAGCACAAAAACTGAGATTGAGACTGTGTGAGAGACTGTGCGAAAGAACATTGTCACGTGTAAATAAAGTGTTGGAACGTAACCCAGAGTGTGTGTGATCGTGTCCGTGGTGAACTCATACGTTACACAGGGAACATAGATCTGCCTGTGAGTATTGTATTCATTCATGTGTTCATGTCATTGTTGTAGTGGAAATGTGTTGTTATGACCCGGCCTACAGCTGACATGTGAATGAATGGGGCTGTGGTCCGTACCTAAAATGTTAGGAAGAATTGAACATGATATTTTTTTCCAGTTGGTCCAGTTTCTGGAGACACAGATACACACCGAGTAGGGCTTCAGGATACCAGTCCAATTCATTCCACGGTATCTCTCATTAATCTGCATCTTGGACCTTTCGTTTTCTCCATTAAAATCAATGAATTAGTTCAGTCCACAGAAACATCCTGTTCATTAATTGATATTAATTCCCTTGCAATCTAAACACTATTAAAACAAATATATAAATATATATATACATATTATATATATCAGTCATTTGTTGATATATATAAATATATATATATATTTATATTTTTATATATATATCAACAAATGAGTGAATAATATTTTAAAAAACGGCATTATTATCAATATTGCTCAAAAGCACTACCCTATTGACACTCATATATAAGTAATGGAGATCAATGTTGTACTGTAGAGATGGGTCCGGCAACACTGATGCGTCGGCGAGCTCATGAAGCGAAACACTGTGTTGGTGCACGTATCACTTTTAGAAAGTCATGTGACCGATAAGTGATGGGTTGGGCAAGGCTGACGCGTCGAGACATGGGTCGAGCATGTCGCTTTAGAAAGTCACGTGACCGATACAGAATTGCTTCAAACTGACATGAACGCGCCAAACTGTGTCTGTGAGGACGCACATCTGTCTATAGGTTGTATCGGCCTAAACAAAGAATCTACGCAGGAAAAAGAAAGTTTTCTGCCAATTAGATCTTATATCGGAAAATAAATGTATATCCTTGTTGTTTGTCAAACTTTACCAGTTGTCCTTCCAATTTCTCTGTATCCCAGCCTCACTTCAAGACGTATGGGGAAATTTCTTTTTTTGAATAATAAAAAAACAGTCCACAAGCGTCCTTATTCACAACACGTTCACTTCATTTTCACGTTATGATATAAGCTCATGTTATTCATTGATTATATCTGAAAATATTAAGTATTAAATAAATATAGATAAAAAAACTAATCTTAATCTTTAAAATAAGTATTCTATATGTGGACAATCGGACAAAATACATTATTGTATATATTAGGACGTCATAGAAGTGTCAGTTGAGTCTGTCAACAAGGTTGCCTGTAGAGATTTATAATTTCCCTCAGGTGTCAGAATTAAGTGACTAAGTTTTGACACAGTATCGATACAGTTTTGCAATGTGTCGAAAAGCTTCACGGAGCCTCATCGACCCATCACTACAATGTTGGTATAGTGATCAATCCATGGTGATCAATTGTGACCACTGTTTGGTTGGTTTACTTTTTTATTTGACAAACTTGCCCCAAATCTTTAAAACCTTGGTTCTTTTAGTTTATATATAGTGTTTAATTTTCAGAAAACATTCCATGGGAAGTTAGGCCTGGTAATTTTGGAAATATTCCAATCATAGACATAAATAATTATAAAGTAACTGTTTATGTAAGAAACATCCAAGTGCTCCTCTTTTAACTTTTCCTTGGTCGCCATTTCTAGAATAGAATAGGCTTCATTTGTCATTGTACTCATAACGAAATTACAATGGAGCTCGCCTCCCAGGGGGAAGGAGCTGGAAGATGTGATATACTGAGTGTGAGTGGACCTTGATGATTGATTTGGAGTGGGGAAGGCAGGGGGAGATGAAGTCGAGGCGATGGATGGCAAGGTGGTCCCAATGATCTTGCCCGTTGCCTTCAACCCCCTCTGTAAATCCTGTTGCTTTTGGTTTTTTGCAGCCTGTAAACCACACTGACTACATACTGTGTGTATGTTAGGATGCTCTATACCAGGGGTTTTCAATGTGTGGGGCGGGCCCCCCTGGGGAACATGCTTTTTTTTCCCGCCATACTACAATAAAGTGTAATTGCACATCCTTGTAAGTTGAACTATATCTTTTTTTTTGTTTCTTTATCTTAACAAGGATAGGATGTTATGTAGAGGTGTACCTATAACTATTTTATAGACAAATGCTGTTATTTATAGTTGCGGCGGAGAGTGGGTGGTGGGGTGGGGGGCGCGGATTGTTTTCTCCTTGCTAGGGGGGGCGTAACAGAAAAAGATTGGGAAGCACTGCTCTATACAACACAATATCAGAAATTTACAAGGTGTTGTTTAGAAGGCTCATTCCGCTTCAGCATCCTCAGGAAATATAGTCATTGCTGAGCTTTCCTAATTGACAAGGTGATATTTGAGCTCCAGGACAAGGTCTTGCTCACTCAGACGCCAAGAAACTTAAACTCAGTGACTTGCTCTACTGTTTCACTGATCAGAGGGGTATGATGGTCAGGCCTTGACTTTCTAAAATCCATTATCCATTATCAGCTCCTTTGTTTTCCTTATGTTGAACTGTAGGTTGTTCTGGGCACACTAGGCAATGGGGACTTCCACCTCCTTTCTGTACTCTGCTTCGTTGTTGTAATTGTAATTGATGAGGCCCATAACTGTAATGAAGTTTGCAAACTTAAATATGTGGTTTGTGATGTGGGGACAGTCATGAGATAGCAAGGTATAAAGTAGTGGACTCAGCACAGAACCCTGAGGAGCTCTGGTGCTGAGAGACAGAGTGAGTGAGATTTGATTTTTGATTTTCACAGATTGTGTACGCTTAATGAGGAATGAAAGAACCCAGTTACAAAGTGTACTTGACGAATAGCTTCCTCACGTAGGTATTTGGCTATGGCATCTTCAGTAAATCGGTTCTTTCTGTAGGCAAACTGATATGGGTCAAGGGGATGATATTTTTGATGTATTTCATTGCTAGTCGCTCTAGGCGTTTGGCTGGGAGGGGAGTAAGTGCTACCACTTTATAGTCATTCAGGCATGTGGCATTTGACTGCTTGGTTATTGGTATTATAGTAGATTATAGAAGACATTTAGGGACATGTGACTGCAACAGTGATTGGTGGAATATGTCTGAAAACACCTCTGTCAGCTAATCTGCACAGTCCTTTAAATGCAGCCCACAACTGCATCTGGGTCTGCTGCTTTCCATGGGTTAGTCTGACCTGGTAGCTCAGTACGGGGGCGCAGGGAGCAAAGGGCTGGACTACCTGGTCTGGATCCTTTATACCAAACAGAGCGTAGAATTGGTTCAGTTCGTCAGCCATTTCTGCTAAGCTACTGGGGACTGATGTTGACCTCTTATAGTCAGTGATTGTTCTGATTCCCTCCCAAGGTTGGCGTGGGTTGTTGGAGTTGGAGAAGTCGCTTGCAATCTTATCCCTGTACCTTTTTTTGGCAGCCTTGATGCCTCTCCTTAATGCCGACACTGTAGTTGTAGGCAACTGTGTCTTCAGACCTGTAGGCCGCATCTCTGGCCCGCAAAAGTGACCTGACCTCTGCAGTCAGCCATTGTTTGTGGTTGGGAAATGTACGGACCTTCTTTGTGACTGTCCCAATTTCCAGACAGAATACAATGTAGTGCATGAATGCACTGGTGTAGTTGTCCAATGCTGCTGTGGTGTTTGTCTGTGGTTTTCTATCTTTATGGTGTTTAGGAGCAGCAAGATGTGGTCAGACAGACCTAGCTGCAGGTCCGGTTTAGCTTTTTATTCCTCAGGAACATTGGTGTAAATTTGGTCCAGGGTCTCGTCTCCTCTTGTGGCACAGGTAACGTTACGGTGGAACATAGGCAAAACAAATTTGAGATTTTGTGGTTAAAGTCCCCGGCTGTAATGAAAAACACTTCCACGGTGTCTGTGCATGCATTTCTGAATGCTGTCATGGAGTAATGACAGTGCAAGCTTGCTGTTAGCATCTGGTGGGTTAGTCCTAGCCTCTGTTGTGCCCCCACAATGTGCATGTACTGTGCTTTTCAACTTATATTTAGAATGTATTTTACAATGTTTTTCTGAGTTTAATATTTCATTTATTAATATGATTTATTTTACCAGAATCCTACTCTACTAATGTGTCTAGCGAGTGGTAACAATGTGGAGAAGGTTCATAACATGTACATGTATATGTACATGTAATTATATGATAAGGATCTGGCCTCTTAGAGAGTATAAATATCTTTGTAATGTCTAGTTCTAACTCTAATTAGATGAGCATTGATCGGTGTTAGATCTGTCTCCCTTTCCTGCTGTGTCTAGTTCAGGGGTCGGCAACCCATGGATCCAGAGCTGCATGCGGCTTTTTAGCATACCCCTAGTTGCTCTCTGGAGCTTTTTTTTTTTTTTTTTCAAAAAGGTGTAAAAAAAAGGACTGGAATGTATAAAAGGACTGAAAGGGTTGTGTTTTATACAGGTTTTAATATTTTCCAATTTTTTTTTTACATTTCAAACCATAAAAACACTATGCTAATTAATAACGTTTAACTCCATTTATTTTACTCATTTAATAAATATGAATATTAATAAATGTTTGTTTAATTTGAATGAATGTGGGCTGCGGGTTATTGCACTATGTGGCCCAGAAAAGGGGAAAGGGGAAGAGTAACATTATTATTGAGGTTCAAACAGGACTGCAATTAATTTCCATACTAAGATCTGAAATTACAGGAGGCTTTTAATGCCCATGCCATTTTTTTTTCACGCAAAATTAAAAATGACACCAAAAATTTGTCTATAAAAAATCCATTGCTCGTACTTCTATAATTTAATTGAGGCAACAAAACATAAAACATTAGTATTGTAAAGGAAGTTAAACTTGAAGCACCATATATTGTACAGCATTCTGGTCATGTGGTGTATCATTCTCTCCAGGATGTGCTGCAGGGAATTATTGCTTGTGCTCAAAGTGCTTAGTTATTTTAATAATACGTTACATAGCTAATATACTAAGAGCGACATTGTCTTCATATTAGTATTATATCTTCTTCTTTTCCTTTCGGCTTATCCCATTTTTCAGGAGTTGCCACAGCGAGTCATCAATTTCCATCTCACCCTGTCCTCCACATCCTCAACTCCAACCACCTCCATGTCCTCCCTCACTGCATCCATAAATCTCCTCTTTGGCCTTCCTCT
>JAFBJS010003081.1:25137-46331 GCA_016785265.1 Paraplagusia blochii
TTTTGGACATCATTTGTTTTTTTAGCTTTTCTAGGATGGAAAGATAGACTCGGCAATAACTTGGTGAGGCAAAAACGGAATCTATCGCTCTTAATTATATATACAAAACAATGTAATGTGTGACTATCTGGTTAAAGGGACCACTGTCTATAGCTAAACCTTTCTAAAACTGTAGGCATGTATTATACAAAATACGTAGAGTGTCATCTGCTCCTTATATACTTGTTAAAGGAGATAAAATACGAATTGTCTTCTCTAGGTTCTCTTCTAGCTGTTTCCTGCTCTCACTGCAGATCACAATGTCATCTGCAAACATCATCGTCCATGGAGAAAGGTCTGACCACATCCCTCAATCGGTCCATCAACAGAGCAAACAAAAAGGGTCTTAGGGCTGATCCTTGATGAAGTCCCACCTCCACCTTAAAGTCCTCTGTTCTTCCAACAGCACACCTCACCACTGTTGTGCTGTTGCTCATATATATTGTGCACCAGTCTAACATAATTCTCTGCCACTCCTGACTTCCTCATGCAAAACTACAATTCCTCCCTTAGCACCCTGTCATAGGCCTTTTCTAAATCTACAAAAACACAATGACGCTCCTTTTGACCCTCTCTGTACTTCTCTATCAACATCCTTAAGGCAAATATTGCATCTGTGGTACTCTTTCTTAGCATAAAACTATACTGTTGTTTACAAATCTCTACCTCTTCAGATCGAACTAGACAGATTGTTTAATTTTTTTTATGAATCATTCCTGAATTGGGTCGTAGCCTGTGAATAGAGATTTGAATAGTAATGAGTCAAAGACCCACCCAGGACTCTGATTGGCTTAGCATGGTTAAATGATTTACATAGTACACAAGTTTCACATAGTTTCACACCATGACTGCAAGAGTTATCACACACAATGATAGCCAGCACATACCATAGCACCTAGGTCCTATCCCAGGCAGAGAGAAAATGTGTAGATGGTTCCTAGATAGTACCTAACCTCTTCACACAAAATTAACTATAACGGCGTTATCAATTTGGAAATATAATGCATTTAACACTGATTATTATATGTTATTATTGCCTTGGCACAAGCCTACGACCCACTGATGACTGGTCATCCACCAATATTGTGTCCCAATCCACCAGTAGAGAAAGAAAGACGTTGTGATTCAAAGCACAACGAAATTTGCCCTCTGCATTTAACCCATCATCAAAGTGATCAGTGCAGCAACAGCAGCTATTGAGTGTTGAGGGAGCAGTGTGTAGGGACGATACCATGCTAAGGGGGATTCGAAACCTCACAGACCCAAGTTTGCTTCCTTAACCACTAGGCCACTGCCCTGGTGAGAATAGAGAATAACTACATTTAATTTAGAGTGGAGAGCTCCAACATTTCCTTGTGCATACACAATAATAACAAATCGTTTTTAGAGAAACAATTTTCATCTAATTGGTGTTAGCCTTGGTTAGCTGACTTAAATACTCAAGATTGGCCATATAGTTTGATTGATTAACAATAGAATATGTTTTGTTCAAAAGTAACAGAGATTGTTTTACACTGCGTTCCAAATTATTATGCAAACTATAATTTCTCACTACGCATTGGCCACTTGCACCCACTAAACAGAGTGTTTATAGACATAGACACATCTATGTATAAATGTCTAAGCAAGTTGTGCCACTTTGGGTGTGTGAACACTGAGATTCCTGCGTTGACCGTTTACCTGTGATGTCGGCTGATTTTAATGGAGAGCAGGTGGCAAGGGATTACCCATTCTCTGTCAGCGACATGTGAGATAACAAGGATGAAATGTACATTGATTCTAACCTAAAATAAAAGGAGTTGAAATCATTTGGGTTTGTTCGAAGGATGGTAAGCTGGACAACAACCACACATTTTGCAAACAGTCAGTCAGTTATCATGTGTTTACTGTGTTTAATTTGTTTGTCAAGAAAAGCGAATTAAATGTATTACAAACATGGATTAGACAAGAGTTGGATTAGGCGTTCAATTTTTTATGACTGCTTACTGTTCTAATAATACTCATCTGTGCAACTTAAGACACATCATCAGTGTTGAAACCTGGGTTCATCAGGTGTTCCGGGTCTTACAAGAGACACCCTCACCCAGGGGACCCAGCGGGGTCATCAAGTCATGGCTTGTGTCTTGAGAGCATGTGTCCACAGATCGCCCCACTTGATCCACAGCCATCTGGATGCCTCTTCTGCAGCATCGCTGATGTTTTTTTATAGCTCTCCTGTTGTGCAGTCTCTTCATTAGCAGCGTCTTGAGTGTCCTAAAGAGTGGCTAGCCATCTGCACCCAACCTCAATGATGATTGATGGTTATTGAGTTTTCCTCCTTTGGAATCCAGACATCCTCTGCATGCCTCCACTGCTGGGCAACCTTCCCCCTTCTCCAGATGACCCTGAGGATTGTCCATAGCCATTTCAAGAGTCTGGGGCATCTCTTGTTAACCACATATGGTATGCTAACCCTAACCCTAACCCCACTTGGGCACGGTGCTGAATTGCCCTGGCTAAGGCTAGGTTCACACTGTGCCCTGAAATGACCCATATCCGATTTGTTCAGAAATCAGTTTTTTTTCTTTCTTTCACTTCTCTGGACTTGTATGCGATCTCCAATATGAACAGGAAACGACTCAAATGAGTCCCGCATGCGCAAATTGACAGGTCTAAGCGCGTCTACATAATACATAAACAAAGCGGGAGCAAGTTT
Organism: Paraplagusia blochii; assembly: GCA_016785265.1. Lineage (NCBI taxonomy): Eukaryota > Metazoa > Chordata > Actinopteri > Pleuronectiformes > Cynoglossidae > Paraplagusia > Paraplagusia blochii. The sequence continues at coordinate 27,872 of JAFBJS010003081.1, forward strand.
GCAAAGTTGTAAAGCATGGAGATGAGACAGTACCTCGCGATGTGGTTTCTGTGGCAGCGACGGCGGCAGAACTCAGTTAACAACCTGGTATTGTGAAGGAGATTAAGCTGGAGGCTAAGGGCTTTGGTCCTGACGTTGTGTGGGGCAGTAACAGCAACCTCCATTGAGAGGGGTATATGGATGCAGAGTCGCAGCCAGGAGTGGTGGGATGTTGATGTGCAGCGCTTTTCATAGAGTTCATCAACAACTTTTGGCTCAGGAGATACACCTTCACCAACCTCTGTGAGCGACTGCGTGTGCCACTGTCTCGGGAGGAAACACAACTTTGGCAGTAGTCTATATAACATCTGTGGCTGTCACATTCATCTCAATATATGAAAAATGTTGTCCAGCCATAATATGTAGTGCCTTAAATAAAGTTAATAAAAAAAAAAGAAAGGAAAATGGAGAGGTTGGAGTCAGTGTTATCAGTATTCCTCTACTTCTTCTCTATAACTATATATTGGTGATTCTACAGATATGAGAGCTGCTTTTCACATACAAACACATATGCACACGCAGTGTAAACATGCGCCGTGCTGCGTCACATGACGGCTTATGTCTCCCTGTGATTGGTCCAAGAAGATCGGCCAGGTCACATGAATGTGACTCAGCCGTTCAGACTGTCGCTGTAGGTGGTGTTGAGGTTCTTGTTAACCTTGTCTTCAGTGCAAGAAAGGTGGCCACTTCTTTTTTACTCAAGGATTTTCTTGGTGAAACCAAAAGGGTTCAGGATGAAGGCTGCTCACCTCCTGGCCTTACTTTGCCCATTCCAACATTTTGAGTTCAGCCCACTGAATAAATTGAAAATAAATAACTAACAAAAATCACTCATTAAGTAAGATTGTTAAATTTTATTTTCATAAATATAAATACACAATAATAAGTAAGTACAATAGCACAACTAATACTAATAATTAATCTAATATAGCTGCACTTCTTTCCATTAAGACAAAGAGGAACAATTTAATCATTGTTATATTTACTTGATTATTTTAAAAAGGGATTATGAACATGACCTGATGACCCTAAAGACCTGAAGGTCTCCCCTCCTCTCACAATCACCCTGAGGTTTCTTCAATTTATTCCCCTTCAAACCTTCAGCTACGATTAAGCTGCATCAATTGGAATCCCTCTGTCACAGCAGCACTGTGTGGTGTTTATAGGGTTTTGCAGCATGGCCTATTACATTTATTTAGATTGTGTTTAACTGGGTATTTGCTGTGAGGTTTTTGAAGCATTATCATACTTTGTTGATGATCCTGGCTTCAGTCTGACTAATTCAGGTGCTTTTCCTTCAAGGTCACTGACTTCCTCTACTGTAACACTGTTGCTGATATTTTCTATTGAAAAAAAACATTCCAGTTATCTTTTGTGAATCAGTTGGTTGGACCAGTTCTGTTATCTTGTCACACTGGTATAAAGACAGACCATCATCGGCCGGTGATTATTATGCTTCTGTACAATATTCAGGTTTTACCTAAAAGGTTTCCAGAAAAGGAGAACTGTTGAATGCAAAACCACAAAAAAACTGATGTCCATTGTTCTTAAAAGTCAAATATGTGTGATAAGCCAATGTAGTGTTTCTTTGTTTGATTAAAATAATATAATAGAGTAAAAGGGAAACAGCCAATAAAATGTCTATCTTAATTTAAAGATTGTAAAAAAAAAGTTATTGAATTTACCATCTGCTAATGTTGGAAACATCACATTTGAGGTCCTGATTTTCTTAAGGGAATTCAACAGCTCTGTCGTTAAAGTAAAGTCACCTTAATGTAAGTGTGGTTGACAGCAGCAGTTTCAGTATTAGCAGCAGCAGTACCAATGGCAGCAATAGCAACAGTAGCAGTAATAGAAGCAGCAGTAAAAGTAACAGCAGCAGTAACCAGTACCTGGTTCCTCAGCTTTCTGTTTCTTTCCTTCATCATCTTTCTGAACATAAACGTTATTTTATGAAAAGTGTCAGAGTAGAGAGGGAACCCTCTGGCTCACCTGCACATAAACATGTATGGTAACATGAATGCCATCAAACCGGGATTATTAGAAATGTCCATCATAATATTTGGTTGATTATTATAATTTAATTTTATTAATCACACATATGGGGAATTACAGCAGATCTATTCTTCTGGAGTCTAATTGTATATTTGGTAGTAGCAAAATTGACGGATGGTAAATTTCAGATGGTTTCTGCAGTATGTTATCTCTGTGTTTTTCTGCAGCCTATGATCTGCTATGCTCCACACTCACATCAGCAGTTACCATGGCAACTGAGGTTACCACAATGCCCTCCAAGCTGTAAATAATATGTGCAAGGGAAAATGTAGACATTCTCCACAGTATAGATCATTGAACCTGTTCCTGTGGTGACAGATGTAGAGTGAGTGTGGGGTTTTCCATTCCACACTTGCAGAGTTTGACACAATAAACTGAATTGACTGAAGACACCTAACATGAAGAACATAATTATAAAAGGAGTCGGGACAGGTTACCACATGAACATTTAAGTTTGACCAATTAATCTATGTAGTATAAAAGAGTGAGACTCTGTTCTATCTAAGGGTTCTATACTTACAGTTTTAGTCTAACAGCTTAGCACTTATAGTTCTGGACTGAAATTTTAGACTAACAATTTTAGGCTGATAGTTATCGACTTGCAATACCAAGGGGTTCAGGTGATAACCAATGACTTTTTTTCTTTTCCAATGTATTGCCGCCCCTGACTAACAACTGAATGCACTTAGTCCTGGCAAAATAAGGCTGATTTAGGAGGCAAAAAATTGCACACCGAATCAGAATATTTTTTTACCTGCATGATCCCCTCCATAAATTAGTCAGGGGAAGTGAAAGGTAAGCAGCTCTGGGCAGCCCCCCGCAGTTATCAGCAGAAGGGAACCTACCTCAAGGTTAGTGTCCGTAAACCGGCAGAGGCCAGACCCCTGTATCAAAAAGCATTTGCCCTCTTGTCAAAGTCAGCACAGCAGCCCCTTGGCTTTCAAGCTAACATCGCTTACTCAGTAACTATTTCAACACTGAGAAGTCAAACAGAGGTTAGCACTCACACATAGCCTCAGCTTCATCTTGTCTCTACTATTATTAGCTAGTCTCACCACAGGCACTTGTTTTTGGTGGACAGGATGGAGTTTTGATTGATTTTTTTTTTTATTGATTTACAAAATATTCCATTGTCTTGGTGAAAATCAAAGGAATCAAAGTAATGGTATTTGGTTCCTCGCCCTTTGGTGGTAAAAATATGTATATGTAAAATTTACAATAAAACACCTATAAGTTGAAAGGAACATGTGTGTTTCACATTAGAACATGAGTTTTAGAACATAAGTAAATACATTTTAGAACATAAGTAAATAAATAAACTTTTTATTCTTATACTATAGCTATTTCTATCTGTGCCCATTTATATTGACTATTGTTGTGAGGCTGAATGAGCCCGGTTTATAATGTTAATCAATGTTTTTGGAAAGTTATTCTGTCCAACACTAGACGTTTCTTGTTTACATTAAATGCTGCACAAAGAATCATAGGACTGTTTCAGACAAAATGGTAAAAAATAAATGTGTCATTTTTCCATAACTTATATTGAAGTAGTGTGTTTATGTTGTACACAGTTATTCATAGAATGCATTTAATCTGGTATCACACTAAGTCAGGGGAAATTGGCTTTCTATAACGGTATCGGTTCATATCGTTATCGGAAATTAAATGTTTGGGTAATATCGGTTCATATCAGTATCGGTAAATGTCATATCGGACATCCCTAATATAAATATGTATAAATGTTTGTACAGGGGGGGCTGACCAAAGACCTATCCTTTACCCTTTAATACTTTAACCAAGCTACGTGGAAATACTAAGAAAAATTTCTTATCAAGAGTCTCACTTTTTTCCCAGGTCAGACCCTCCACCTTCTGTCTCACACTCTCAATTACTCAGTATCCTCAGCACAGCAACTTCTCGTGATACATTGCAAAATAAAAGATTAACAGCCCATTTTGTTATGATATCTTCAAAATAACCAAACAACTGAATGAATGACAATTTCAGAGGGGTTTACATAGAAGGTGAAGCCAAGTGAGCAAAGACCTCCAAGGCTAACATTTCTCATCAAAGAATAATGAAATCATATTAATAAATGTATAATATTATCTCTTGCTTTCTTTGTATCTTTTCCTTTCTCTGCCTCCCTCTCTCACACTGTGGCCATTGTCAGCTCTGTCTCCAGCCACACTAACTCATAATCACAATTTTGTGTACATGTCTCATTCAAACACGCACTGATTCCAACCCTTTCAGTGCCACAAAGATTATTTCTTGGATTTGTAAAGGCGATCCCAAAATAGATTGCACTGAAATTTTGAACATTTTTACTCCAACTGAATTATCAGGTCAAAGACAATTTGCCAGTACTTTGCCAGAGGGGGAAAAAAATCTGGGACTCCTGCTAAAACTAAAATTTCTTTAAGGTCTACAAATAAAAGAAGGGCACTATAAAGTCTATTCAGGGTCCAATCAAGCTCATATACTCCATAAGACGAAGTCCAGGGTCCAGATCGGACAGTAGGGTGCTTGGGGAGTTGGGCCAAAGATGTGCAGGCAGAGTCCTGTATTGGGGCCCAGGGCAATGGGATTATAAGGAAAGAAAAAAGACTCTGGGGACACAAGGTCCCCAGTAAGAGGTGTTAAGTCTACCAAAAATAATAGATAGTAAAATGGAAAGTTGAATAAGAAAAAGAAGGGAGAAAGAGATAGCGGGCAACGATGGGGCCTATAAGGGGTGTACGGCTGGACCTATACGCCAACGTGGGCGCATTAAAAAAGAAAACCCTGAAAAGCCATTGGGATACTAGGGAAAGAATAAAGACTCCGGGGATGCAAGGTCCCTGGCAAGAGGTGTTAAGTCTACCACAAATAATCGATAGTAGAATAGAAAAGTTGAATGAGGAAAAGAAGGGAGAAAGAGATAGAGGGCAACAATGGGGCCCACATGGGGTCTAGGGCTGGACCTGTACGCCACCATGGACACAGTCAAAAAGAAAACCCATAAGTCTACTTTTGAAAGTAGAGACTGTATCTGCATCCCGGACAAGAACTGGCAGCTGGTTCCAAAGTAGAGGGCCTGATAACAGGATAGCGTTTATATAGATTGAAGATAGTTTGTCGAGTCTAGGAGAAAACATTGTATCACCTGCAATAATGATATTACCATTTTTGGCTATACGCTTTTCGTAATTCATAGTCATTCCAAACAGTCATAACAGACACACACAAAAAAAAATCAATGCATCACATTCTATGTGCTTGAGATAGAGTTGCCTGTAATTATACACTTGGCAAGGAAGTGTCGTGAGCACATGAAGCCTCGAGACATGAACCATATCTCGAACCACTTGGCTCAAGTGGTTTAAAGCTTCATGAGGCTTCACCTCGCCATCCCTACCACAAAGACTAATGAGGGAGAGTAGTAAATATACTAAGGGCACCGGGTGACACGAGTGAGACTAATTATAAAAACACTGGTTATTGTGATGACACTAATTTACCCACACCAGCAAACAGCAGGGATAGGGATAGAAAGACCTCACAATAGGTCTGATGATGTTTATTTATTAATCTGTAGACACCAATGTATGACTTGCTAGCAGAAGGATTATGCATGATTGTTAAAATGTTGTAATTAAAGGAGCTGCAAGGCTGCGCTCTTATGGCATTCACTTTAATAAATCAAAAAGCAGTTTTAAAGGCTTCATAGATTTATGTTGAACATTAAATGTGTCATAGAGACCAATGAGCTATTTTGTTGTTGTGATACCTGTTTGAGTGGTTTTGGGGCTACTGCTGTAGGGTTCATATATTTGTAAATCTGACTGACTGAATCATTTGGGTACGATTCCCAAAAGGGCTTTGTAACATCTTCTCCAAAGATGTTAGAAACAGGAAATTGGACATTGATTGATTGATTGATGATTTCCTATGATCACATCACTATTCTATTATCACCCACTTACAAAGCCCTTTCTGGAATCATACCGAAATGATTCAGTTAGTCAGATTTACAAATATACGAACCCTACAGCAGTAGCTCCCAAACCACTGGCCTCAAACCTGTATCACAACAACAAATAGCTCAATGTTCAGTATGACACATTTAATATTCAACATAAATCTTTGAAGCCTTTAAAACTGCTTTTCCACTTGAGGGTGAAGAGTTCTGCTTTAAAATACCAATATGATGTTACGCTGCTAATTTAGTTGACCATAGTTGGTAAATGTTTATTTCTAAAATACCAGTTTTTATGCCAGTGTCATTATCCGCCACATCCTATATACTTGTCTATGGAAAAATGACCAGAACTGGTCCGTGGAGCAAAAAGTTCAGGAAACAAAGTGTTACAGAACAACTTATTCAACATTGCAGATCTGTGCAGCAGTTTTCTGACTGCTCAGCAAAATAATATGTTACACATATACAGATGTAGTAAACCAAAATGAAACATTGTGTATCATGTATACCAGTAGAAATAATTCCATTTATTTATATAGTAAAAGTGTTGGAACCTTTGAGTAGCGACAAGCAATGGTTTGGCAAAATGGTCTCTCTGTATCCATGCCGTCATAGCATAGTGATTCTGTAACTGACTAAGATTCAATGTCCACAATGAAATGTACGGAGACCACATATTACATTACAAAAATTCCATCACTCAAGCTAAATCTGTCTTCTACTCCAACTTAATACAATCCAACAAGGAAACCCCAAAACAATATTCTCCTTATTCAACAAAACCCTCAAATCACCTGACTGCCTCCCCATATACCTGTATTCAAAAGAAGTCTTTAATGCACTTTTTCCAATGAAAAAATCCACAAAATTCACAATCATCTCACCTCCAATCCTTCCCTTCTCTCCTCTACTGAAATCTTTCCCCTACACCAGTTGTTCTCCAGTTTCCAGCTTCCTGAGGCCTCTGAAATCTCAGACCTCATCTGCAACTCTAATCCCTTCCCCTGTCAACTTGATCCCCAACCCTTGTTAGTCCCCAACCCTTGTTAGTCCCATCTACTGGCCAAATACTGTCGCAAGGCACTGTATATGTTGTAGTAGTATTAACATCTTCAAATAAAGCTCTTAACTTAAGAGAAATAAGGTGTAGCAACAGTCTATATAATTTTTCTTTAACACACCTCAGTCTCAACAATCTCAACCACTTTAACAATACAAATCATAAAAAATCAACAATTAACAATTAAACACTTTCAGTTTCTCTGAACCCGCTTCCCTTGTCTCCCTTGACTCTCTCTCTCACCACGTCTCGGTCTGTTTCTCTCCCTCTCACTCTGCCTGCCGCTGTTAACTGCCAAAAATGCTGAGAGTTGATTGGCTGAAAAGTACTACGTGGAATAATTTAACCTGTACACGATTGGTCAGTTTATTTCCTGATACCGCCGCAGCTTTTCCTGTGTTTACAGCAACGTTGGTCGTAAACACTGAAAAAGCTGCCCCCATAAAACTATCCCGTTAAATTCATCTGCCGTATAAATAGATTATAGATCCGGGTCCGTACAGGATTACCCCTGGGTCCGGACAGGGTCCACCAGTTAGTGACCCCTGCTATAGACGGTTCCCCAGTTTCCCCATCCCCTCAAGTTAAGAGCTTGGGTGTCATCCTTGATAGCACCCTCCAGAGATGTTCACAAGTCACTTTTTCCAAGTCCAAGTCAAGTCTCGGGTCTTTATATGCGAGTCCAAGTCAAGTCTCGAGTCTTTCGTCCCAAATCCAAGTCAAGTCTCGAGTCCTTCGTCCCAAGTCCAAGTCAAGTCTCAAATAGCTGAAAGTTTTCATATTAGTCGCTAGCCGAGATAATACTGCATTGCTGTGTTGTTTTGGATTAAAAGTATGTACTTTACTGTCTATAGGCCCATAATATGTTATTGCACACTACATTATCAAAGTTGATCAAAACAATGTACTGCGCATGTGCAATGTGAAGTAACATCACAAAATACATACGATACATACGAACTGATTTGCGTATGTGGTCTTGTCCTTTTACCAACTGAAGATAAAAACTTAAGGAAAATGAAAGTATATAACTGAGTGTACGTTACATGGTGTTTCAGGAGAGGTTTTCTCATTTCTATTATGTCAGTGACAACATTAGTTTAAACTAAAACAGCCATTCATTCATAGAATTAACGTTAGGCTCAATACACGCAGGCTGCTACTTGGACTGAAGTATAAAAGCCAACAGACTATAACTGTGGCTGAATTAGTTTGCTGACGGTTACGTTTAGGGTTCAATCCCGGGAACCGGGATTCCTGGAAAATGGTTCTGATTGCATTTCCCGGGAATCCCGGTTGGGGAAATGTGAAGACGGGATCGGGAAAAAATTGGGAGGAAAAAAGTGGCGTGCGTCTATTTGTTCTCGTACAGTAATGCGGACCGCAAATGGTCTTTTGGAGCGGAGACTTCGCAATAAATGTGGAATTCTTAAGCAAAGCCTCTATATTAATTATACGTCGGGCTGGACATTTAAATAAATAACCTTTTATGAACCTAATTTACGACTCGCAAGTCATAACACCGAAGTCCGAGTCCAATCTCGAGTCTTTGTCAAGTCACAAGTCTTTGTTTGTGCGACTTAAGTGCGACTCGAGTCCGAGTCTCAGACTCGAGTCCCCATGTCTGGCACCCTCTCATTCCAATCTCATATGAACAGCACCACATGATCCACCTGCTACAATAGATTTCTCTCTATATATATTGCCTCTCTATTATTACTCCCGCCCGATCCCTTCGTTCCTCCTCCTCCTCCATTGTCCTTACTGTCCCTTCTGCCCGCCTCAGTACTATGGGGAGTAGAGCTTTTAGTCTTTTAGCATTGCTCCCCAACTCTGGAATGCTCTTCCCCCACATCCGTACCACTGAGTCACTATCGCTTTTCAAATCCCGACTCAAATCCCATCTTTTGCCTTGCTTACCCTCAGTAATTTCACTTCTGCTCCTTTTCTCTCTCTCTCCTCTCTCCCTTATGTCCACCCCTCTTTTTCTTTTGTTGATTTACTGATTGTCAAGATGCCTAACTAAACCCCTTGAACCTAAATCTCTGAAGTATATTGTTGTGATACATTCAGACTACATTCAGACTACATACAGACTTTTTAGATTTTTCAACTATGGCAAAATGACGGCAGAAATAATACCCTGTGGGTTTTTGCAATCTAGAACAACACAAAGATCATGTTTTTCTTCTGAAGGAAGAAATCCGTGTTGAATTTCCCGCTCACAGGTCTGGTTTAAAACAGATATATTTGAAAAAAAAAATATATATATTTAATTCAAGACATGAAAGATTCATGAAATGTGTCTGTCTATAAAAATATACAAAATGTAATTGGTGACCTCTGACCTAGAGTCTATGTTAGTTATTGCCATGTGCAAAAATAAATTACATATAAGGATTTTAGATTACGAAGAGAAGGTCAAAGGTTTTTCGCTCAAGTTTTATAATTGCAGCAGTGCAGTCTTTGAATCCCAAATATTTATAAACCATGTGTAACCTGCATGGTTACCAAACCCATTTATAAAATTGCCATGGTCTAATACGAAATAATAATACATTTTATTTATAATGCACTTTCCATCCCTGGGATCTCAAAGTGCTACAGACATAAAAGCATAAAAACATATTCAATATGACAGGACTATGGCTAACGGCAGCTTTATGCGTCCTGGAATAAAAAAGGTTTTTAGGCCTTTTTTAAAACGGTCAATGTCCTGGGTGGCTCTTAAGTGAGGTGGAAGGCTGTTCCACAGGCGTGGAGCAGCAGTACAAAAGGCCCGGGATCCCATTGTGGAGAGCCTGGTCCTTGGAACCTGGAGGAGATGGGTATCAGTAGATCTGAGGGTGGGAGTGGTGGTCTGTAGGGCAATAAGGTCCTGGAGGTAGGTAGGTGCATGTCCATAGATGCATTTGTGGGTTAGCAGAAGAATTTTGTAGTTCATCCGGGATGAAATGGGGAGCCAGTGGAGTGACTGCAGGATGGGAGTGATGTGTTTATATTTATGGACTCTCATCAGGACCCTGGCAACACTGTTTTGAATGTACCGTAGTTTTTTCCAGGTATCCCTATGAAGAGTCTGTTGCAATAGGTCCAGTCTGGAGGTGATGAAGGCATGGACCAGTTGTTCTGCTGCATGGTGGGATAAAGTGGGACAGAGTCTTGAAATATTGCGAAGATGAAGGAAAGTGATTTTACATAGGTGTTTAATGTGGTTAGTGAAAGTCAGATGAGGGTCTAATCGCACCCCCAGGTTTGTTGCTGAGGAGGAGATGAAGACTATTTGACTATCAAAGATGAGTTGGGTTATGGATGTGGACTTTACCTGATGAGGGGTGCCGATGATAAAAGCTTCAGTTTTATTACTGTTTAATTGAAGGGAGTTGTTGGTCTTCCAGGTCTTGACGTCTTAGAAACAGAAAATAACGGATGACAGGTCTGCAGGTGAGGTTTGTGATGCTTTTATGTATAGTTGAATGTCATCGGCGTAGCAGTGAAAAGACAGTCCATGTTTTCTAATGACTTGACCGAGTGGAAGGATGTAAATGGTGAAGAGGATGGGACCAAGGACAGACCCCTGGGGGACACCACAGGTGACTTGGAGTGGCCTTGACTCACATTCTCTGAGCAGAACACGTTCAGTCCTATTGGAAAGGTAGGACTTGAGGTCTTGATGTGCGGTCTGTCAGTCCTACTGTGTTGTGGAGACGCTGGAGGAGGATAGTGTGGTCAACAGTGTGGAATGCAACTGTTAAGTCTAGAAGGATGAGGAGTGGTGGCCACCCTGAATCAGCATTCATTAAAATGTCATTTGTCACCCTAAGGAGAGCTGTCTCAGTGCTATGGCCTGTCCGGAAACCTGACCTGGAAATTTTCAGTCAAGAGGTTGTTGTCTGTGAGGTGGTCCTGGAGCTGTGTAGCAGCTGTCTTTTCCAGTATTTTGGTTAGGAAAGGGAGATTTGAAATAGGCCTGTAGTTTTTAAGATTGTCCGGATCCAGGGAGGGTTTCTACAGGAGAGGGCGAATTACAGCAGTTTTTAGGGCAGGTGGGACATGTGCTGTTTGGAAGGAGAGGTTAACAACCTGATTAATGATGGGAATGGGTCGAGGTAGCATCAAAGGTGACTTCACACATCTTGATGGTGCATGAAAATTGAGAACGCTGCTCAACGAGGTGTTGTAGTGGTCCACTAGAGCAGTTCTTCAAAAAAAATCACTGCCAGTAGTGGGGGTGTGGTTCGAAGCCCTGCTTCAAAGTGAACATCACTACCGAAGACTTCAACTTTTATTTGTTTAAAGTGCCAAATCATAACGACAGTTATCTTGAGGCACAGTACAGAACAACCATACAACAAAACAACAATATACAATACAAGGAGGAAAATCCCCTGCCCTTGTAGACCTTCACACTGGCTGAGGAACAACAGTGGAGGGGATCTTCACCCAGGACGGACTCGCGGGCAAATTAAACAGTGGCAGAAAAAATTGCACTTTAAAGTCCCTTCATAGTCAGTTTAAGTCCACGGGGTCCTGGGTTAAAATTTAGAGAGTCTACTTGCGAGTCTATAAGAAGAATAGAGACTCTGTGGATGTGAAGTCCCCGGCCAGGTGTTAAATCTACTGCAATAAATAAGAAATGAGGAGTAGTTAGAAGAATAGAGGGGAGAAAACGATAGAGCACAGCAATAGAGGACTCAATGTGCCACAGGACCCCCAGTGTTCTCAACTTACAGCAGCATATCTGGGACCCTAGTTTCAGCCGTAGACCTCGCATAGGGTCTACAGCTGGATCTGTGGGCCATTATGGGTAGTGTCAAACTAAAAGCTTTTAATCTACTCTTTAAAGTGGGGACTGCATCTGCCTCCCAGACTACAACTGGCAGGTGGTTCCAAAGTAGAGCGGCCTGATAGCATTAGGCTTTGGCTCCAAATCTAGATTTGGAAGTGGAACTACAAGAAGATCTGCTCCTATAGAACGAAGAGTTCTATTGAGTTGATAGGGTTATATCAACTCGACTATATAGCAGATCAAAACAAGACAACGTAGGCTCAGTATATTAGCTATATAAATTATTATTAAAATAACTAAGCACTATGAGCATGAGCATTAATGAATTAATGTAAAACAAACTAACATTTATAAATATTCACATTTAATAAATTAGTAAAATAAATAGAGTTAAACTATTATTAATTAGCATAGTTTTTGACGGACGGAAATATTGTGTATTAAAATAAACACATAAAAAAGGGTGAAACCTTTAAAAAAAATCCTTGTGCCATTTATGCTCCATTTTGATGCCATTTCAGTCCTTCTATTTTACACGTTTCTGAAAAACTCTCCAGTGAGAGGGGCATGCTAGGGGCGTGCTAAAGAGCCACATCTGGCTCTGAAGTCGCGAGTCGCCAACCGGAGACCTAGATTCCGCTCTCAACATTCCTATAACCTCAATCATTAATCGTTCAAATTCATCGGATCACTTTCCAAAGGTCTGGAAAGCTGCTATTGTTACCCCTGTCTTTAAGTCTGGTGATGCCACTTTCTGCTTAGATACCGTCCAATCGCCCATCTCTAAAATCGCAGAAAAATAGGTGGCCCAGCAGCTCCCCGTCCCAACATGCCATGTAGTTGGTCAGTGGTTTCAGATCCAAACACTCCACTGAAACGGCTACATGCCTCTTCATTGAGAAATGAAGAGGCCAACTGAAGTTGAATGCTTAATGTATGCAAATGACAAGGTCTTCTTTGCATATGGTTGCAACAAAGACACTGTAGCAGCTAAACCTACCAAAACAATGTCTTGTATGAAAATATGGTTACAGGACTGCTGACTACAGCTAAACCTCTCTAAAACATAGGCATGCATTTCACTAAAATAAAGTGTCACCTTGATCCTGATATACTTATTAATTGAGATAATATACAAATTATCAATCAATTTAAATATATTGGGTTAATACTAGATTCTCAGTTGTCCTTTAAAGACCATATTGAAAAATTGTGTAATCAAGTGAAACCGTGAGCTCGCCCATACAATTCAAAAGGAAATGTTTAAATTTGGTTTATAAAGTACTGCATAATTTGGCTCCAGAACCTTTGGCAGAGTTAATCAACCAAAAAAAATAGCTCAATGTGCCACTTGAGGCTCTGTCAGAGGTGACTGTCACATTCCTCTTCGCAGAAGCATGTTCAGTAAATCAGCCTGGTCAGTAGGGAGTGCAAGTGTGGAACTCATTACAATGAGGAGGTCAAACGGCTTGAAACATACAAGGCCTTCACAAAAGAAATGTGGCTCATCAACACCTACAACTGCCAACACTAAAAGAAAAGCCTTTGGTGATGTTTTCCCGTAAAATGTTCAAATGTCAATATAAATGTGTGATGTTGTAATCTATCTTAAATGTATGATAAGTGTTTGCGTATGTATCTTGGATTGTATATGTATTGTGTCTTTTTTTGCCTTTTTTACATCATGGCCAGGGGTCTACAAATGCAAACTGCCCTTCTGGCCAATTCTGTCTTTTTTAACCATGTGCAATCATGTGTTTTATCAAATTGCATTGTCCCCTTTAAATAAACTAAACTAGACTAAAATAAACAAAAGCCAAATGCCATGGACTTGGACCTAGAGTTGTTTCAGACCATGTTCTGTGTTTTGTACAGGTTTTGTTTTCAGTTGTGGTGTATCAGAACTGGGTTTTACTTTTATAGCTCTTATCCTTTGTAACAAGTGGCCCGCATTGTTTACGTATTGGCCTGTTGAAGATTCAATCTTAGTGGTTTCCCATGTTTCCTGTTGTGACAGCCACTGCAGCTGTGATGTCAGACTTCTATAAAATGATTAAAAAATGTTTATGTACATAAACATATCTGTATATTAGGAATATATTAACTGTTCACTGCTCTCACTCGTTGTTGATCAGGACCACAGACATGAGTAAAAATAAAACCACTGACTGGCTCTGTGTAGAAAACTGTTTGGCTCAGATTTAACGTTAATGATTGTGGTTCATTTTCAGGTCTAACTGTCAGCACTTCACCTGCAGTTTCTATCCTTCCTCCAGGTAATGCACAGCCGAATAACCAATGCCGGAGATGCCGAAGAGAAGAGATATTCTTGCCATCGTGTTAATCGTGTTACCCTGGACTTTACTCATCACCGTTTGGCACCAAAGTGCAATCGCTCCACTACTGGCCATCCACAAGGGTAAGCAGAGAACAACTGTCCACTTGACTCAGTGGCCTGGCTGGAGAGGGCTCTCAACTGTAAACGGTGTACTTCCGGTACAGAGAAAAAAAAGGGCTCAGTATAACTTTATTTCATGATAGTTTGAAATACTATCATACTATTCAATCAATACTATTGATTGTTGAAATACCAATCCCAAATGATAACAATCCCGCATTTATTGCAAAGATTTAATTACAAAGCTTTGTCACTGTCGGCCGTAACCACGGCAACACACAGAACACGTGGACCTGCTTCGTCTTCTCACACTGTCACTTAAGCCCGGCGCACACGGGGAGGATTCGGCGTGTGCCGATTGCCCATCCGCACGGGCTGATAGTACACCCGCACACGATGAGAATTCTGCTCACGTCTCACTAGTAATAGTAAACTATGTATAATTGACTATTTTTCCACATAATTTGCCCATAAAAATGTTTGATTATCATGACATAGATTTAGGACAGAAAATTACAATTCTTACCAGTTTGCGCCAATTTCTTAGCAATTTCTTTTAACGCCTCTTCCCTCTTGTCCTTATCTTTAAAATTGTCAAGACGAATATTAAACAGATAAGGATGGTCTTGCCAAAGACCCACAAATTTGTCTTCTAATATCGTTTCATTCCACAAGTCGCTGCTGGTTGCCATCTTGTTGCATCATTGTAACGCATGTGCACAAATCATTTGTAGAGAGGAAAGTGCTGATGTAGCCCGCACACGATGAGACTTTGTTCACTTGCGCCGAGAGAAATCAAGCAAGAATGATTGCTTGACTGACAAATGGCCCACGTAAATTTACGCGCACACGATGGCAATCTGTCGCTGAGCAATCGGCGCATGCACACTATGGGGAATAATAGAACTCTACGAATAATGTACAGTGATTTAATTTAAAACGTGACAATATTTTGATACTTTGCTTGAGGCACAGTGAGATTTTACAATAACTGGGCCCAGTGGATGAGGTTCCCTTTAATTTTTCATACGTCTAGGCAGACAGGCAACTTCCCTGAGCAAACTAAAAACCACTGTGAGCAACATTTAATATGTACGCTGTGGCCACATGCACCAGTATCAAAATGGGATCATAGCCATTTTATTGGCTAAGAATCAAATGACAACAGCAACGAATCCGCACACCCATCTCGTGTCTTCGTACAATTCCACCAGCATTCAAATGACTTTTCTGCTGAATGTGACGCTTGAAGTAGTTCAACGGCCATTCAGTCCACCCATTTTTCCTCTGAAAACTCGCTTGTAACTTTAGCTTTAGCTCACCCAGTAACACCCCTTGTCCTTCTGTTCACACATACTTGGACAGCTATTCCATCATAAAAGAACCACATTTCTTTTTTACTTTGGCTTTGAGTGGATGTGCCACTGCCCGTTTGTTTCACATAATAAGGGGTTGGTGAAGCGTTTATCTCTTGCCACAGTCGATGCTATACACTCAGCCGCACAGTTAGCTACATACTAACCTGCAAAACAGCGGCACTTACGCATAGAGTGCTGTTATTGACATTGTCTGCGTAAGTAAACATGTGTAAACCGCATCATATAATTGGCTGGACAGTGTTAGTTATTGTTTTACTGAAGTACCACTTGTTGTCACATGCCAGTCAGTGAGTTGCATTGCAAAATGGTAAAAAACAAATTGTTATGTGTTTATTTTATTTGCACTTCAGCTTGGGTTTTAATTTATGCACTGCATACATTTGCTGTGAGCGGATGGAGTTGTACCTAACAACTCCACCACTGCCCTCTCCTCTTCACACGTCAGCTTGTCACCAACAACCATCCCCCAACTTCCTTTACCTCCATATCATCTCTCACCTTCTGCCACAGCTTCATCCCCCAAATCACTCCACCTCCACACCTCTCACATCTCTCGCCCACATTCCTCTTCCCCAAGCCCCCTCAGCCTATACACCCCGAGTTGTCCACCTCCCACCATAGTCCCTTCTCAGTAACAACAGAGCAGGTGAGGAGGGTACTGAGGCAACTAAAGACCAGGAAAGCTGCAGGACCAGAAGGAATCAGCCCAAGATTACTCAGGAACTGTGCCGCCCAACTCTGCGAGGTGGTCACATACATCTTTAACCTGAGCCTCAGCCTGGAAAAGGTTTCGTCTTGTGGAAGACCTCCTGTGTGGTTCCGGTTCCTAAGATGTCATGCGCAAAGGAGCCTAACCACTACAGACCTGTTGCCTTGACCTCCCGCCTGATGAAGGCTATGAAGAGACAGATCCTCCGCCACCTGCGTACAGTGGTGAGCTCTGCGATGGACCCAATGCAATGGGAGTAGATGATGCTGTCATCTACCTGCTGCACCGGGCGCTGACTTACCTGGAGTCATGTTCTTTGACTTCTCCAGTGCCTTCAACACCAAGCGGCGTTGCTGCAGAAAAAGCTGGAGGATGCAGGAGCAGGGGAAAAACTGGCCGCTTGGACCAGGGTTTCCTCCATCAGGGATAACCCCACCCACCCACTACATCAGACTTTAGTGGACCTGAGCAGCTCCTTCAGTGCGAGCCTCCGGCACCCACAGTGCAGAAAAGAACGCTACCGCAGGTCTTTCATTCCCTCAGCAGTCAGACTCTGCAACCAATACTCTGCATAGCACCTTCCACTTATGTTTATTGTGTTGTTATTACATTTTTATCACCATGTCATACTGCCTATAAGTACATTTTCCTTACCTTTCTATTTAACATATCTTGTTTTTAATGTTATTTATATATATCTTCTATTTTTTTCAAATATTTTCCTATTATATGTTCTTGAGCTACTGTAAAACTGTGTTTCCCCCTTGGGGGATGAAAAATAAACCTTTCTTCTTCTTCTTCTTCTTCTAACATGTCATGTGTTATCATAATAAACCACATTACCCATAATGCATTACGTGGTAGGTTTACCAGGAGTGAAAATGTACTCACTCCCTCTCACAGAGTTCTAGTAAAGATTCTGCATAAACTCATGCTGATCGTGCGTGTGTCTTTACTAACTACATGACAGGACAACTCCGTAGGAACGCATCCGATTCTCTCACACTATCACAAAATAATGTGATAACGTAATAACGTGATGCTATCACAAAATGACACAATACACATCATGTAATAACGTGATATTATCGTAGCTCACTAAATAGGTGTGGCAGCAATATGCTTCCATAGTATCTAAATATAGAAAGATTATTTTATTTAATTTTGGAAAAAAAAATCATCAAAAATAGATAAAAGATATTATTCATTTATAAAATGAAAAAAAAACAAAGTTAATTTGGATTAATAAGGATTAAAATATGATTAATATTTTAATTATAAATTACAATAAAGTAGCATCAGTACAACTGTCCAGTGTAACAGTACTGTGAGATTAATAAACACAACACACTGGTTAGTTCATGATCGCTTTATCTGCCCGTGCCCAGCTTTTCTTTTAACAATGGTTTTACTTCTGTGGATGTTTGTAACTCCACAGACCTTTTGCCAGTCCTCTCAAAAGCTGCTTAACCTCTTTTTGGGGCTTGGGAGGCAGGCAAGATGTTATTGACACAATCTTAACCAGCTGCGGATGCACCTGCCACCACCCTAGATAACTCACCTTCCTCTGTCGAACTGCATGCTTCCCCGGGTTGACCGTGAGTCTGCCTGCCTCAGGGACTCCATTACCGCCGCCACATGCCGCATATGCTGTGCCCATCTCCATGATGACACCATCCAGGTAGGCGGCAGCACAGGCAGCCTCACTGCATCCATAAATCTCCTCTTCGTCTCTTACCTGGTAGCTCCATGTCTAGCATTCGTCTCCCAATATAACCACTGTCCCTCCTCTGAACATGTCCGAACCATCTCAGTCTGGCTTCTCTAGCTTTTTCTCCAAACCTTCCTGTCTGTGTTGTCCCCCTGTTCACCTCGTTCCTGATCCTGTCCATCCTTGTCACCCCCAAAGAGAATCTCAGCATCTTTAACTCTGCCACCTCCAGCTCTCCTTTTTGTCTTCTACCTATTCCTAGTGTCTCTAGTCCATATATCATGGCTGGTCTCACCACTGTCCTGTAAACCTTTCCCTTCACCTTAGCTGACACCCTTCTATCACAGATCACTCCT
>JAFBJS010003081.1:46399-56694 GCA_016785265.1 Paraplagusia blochii
AACCATCTCAGTCTGGCTTCTCTAGCTTTTTCTCCAAACCTTCCTGTCTGTGTTGTCCCCCTGTTTACCTCGTTCCTGATCCTGTCCATCCTTGTCACCCCCAAAGAGAATCTCAGCATCTTTAACTCTGCCACCTCCAGCTCTCCTTTTTGTCTTCTACCTATTCCTAGTGTCTCTAGTCCATATATCATGGCTGGTCTCACCACTGTCCTGTAAACCTTTCCCTTCACCTTAGCTGACACCCTTCTATCACAGATCACTCCAGAGACCTTTCTCCAGTTGTTCCATCCTGCGTGTATTCTATTCTTCACCTCTCTTCCACAGTCTCCACTGCTCTGAACAGTTGAGCCCAAGTATTTGAACTCCTCAACCTTCTCCACCTCTGCCCCTTGTAACCTTACCACTCCACTCTTCTCCTTTTCATTCCTCTTCTCTCCAGTGCAAACCTCCACCACTCTAGGTTCTCTTCTAGCTCTTGCCTGCTCTCACTGCAGATCACAATGTCATCTGCAAACATCATTGTCCATGGAGAATCCTGTCTGACCTCATCTGTCAATCTGCCCATCACCAGAGCAAACAAAAAGGGGCTCAGGGCAGGTCCTTGATGAAGTCCCACCTCAACTTTATCCCTTAACACTGTTCTGACTTCTTTTCAAAGTCATCACAACATTCCTCTTTCCTTAACTTCCACCACTTGATCTTCTGCTCTGTCGTCACCTTCTTCCTTCTTCTCACCTCCATTGTCAGCTTGCACACCACCATTCTATGTTGTTTGGCTACACTCTCACCTGCCACCACCTTACAGTCACTTATCTCCCGTAGATTACCTCTTCTACAGAGAATGTAATCTACCTGAGTGGACCTGCCTCCACTAATGTATGTCACCCGGTGTTCCTCTCTCTTTTGGAAATAGGTGTTTACCACGGCCATTTCCCTTCTTTTAGCAAAATCCACCACTGCCTGTCCTTCCAAATCTCTATCCCTAACTCCAAACCAACCCATCACGTCCTCATCCCCTCTGTTTCCTTCTCCTACATTGCCATTGAAGTCTGCTCCAATCACCACTCTCTCTCCCCTGGGGATGCTCTCCACAACAAAATCCAGCTCATTCCAAAACTTCTCCTTTTCTGCTAACTCACAGCCTACCTGTGGAGCACAACATACAACATCACTTTTTCTATTTCTACCTTCACACACATCAACCTGTCTGACACCCGCATAACATACAAAGAAACACGTGTTTCTTTGGCAGATTTCCAAAGTAAACTCAAAGCAAAAAAAATATTTGTGAAATCATTGGAATAGTAATTATACTAACCGGTGATGGAACACAGTGTGGGGTCCCCCTCTGGCTGTTGTCCTCCATGTCCTCGTCGAAACCATCGTCATCATCATCTTGATCCAGGTTGGCAAAAGCGTCATTGCCGGGATCCAAGAAGTCCCGCAGCACCTCCCTGATCTGGCTGTACAAGTACTCAACACCTATGAGTTCACCTGTATATGAAGAAAAAGTTAATGACAATATATAACACCATTTTGTATATATACAATATGTAATATGTATATATTAATCTGTGTATTAACGCGGCTCTTGTAAATGAGGGGTGAATTGCACGGCCAAGAATATCCAAGCTGAGGTTGTTTGTGGCATATTTCAATAGTCCACTGCATGTCTGAGTATTAACGCTGCTTGAGTTGGCACGCACGAGAGCATCACGCCTATCCTCATTCCAATGCACAAGGCCTTCAAGCAGACACCCCTGGAAATGCATCCTGCTTGCACATGTACCTGCAATGACAGAGAGAAGAGTATTAGATTCAGATTCAGATTCAGATTCAGAAACTTTATTTATCCCCGTGGGGCAATTGAGAATGAGTGCACGGAGTGGCTTTTTCAGTGCAAGAGAAGGAGTAAAGTAAAATAGAGATAAATAAAAATAAAAGTAAAAAACAATGTACAAAAGAAACAAGCGAGAGGGATGCGCTCAACTGGGGATAAGTACAAGGTGAATCACTATAATGTCACTATAATGTTATGAACAGAGAATATTTACATAATTTGCACATGGGTTATATATTTATACAGCATATTATACAAAATGAGTGCACGGAGTGGCTTTTTCAGTGCAAGAGAAGGAGTAAAGTAAAATAGAGATAAATATAAATAAAAGTAAAAAACAATGTACAAAAGAAACAAGCGAGAGGGATGCGCTCAACTGGGGATAAGTACAAGGTGAATCACTGTAATGTCACTATAATGTTATGAACAGAGAATATTTACATAATTTGCACATGGGTTATATATTTATACAGCATATTATACAAATACTATTGTGACAACTGGTGATTGCACATATGTCAAGGAGAAGGACAAGAAAACCAGATGGAATATACACAGATTGCATTGAAAATTGATTGCATTAGTGCGTGTCCATACGACCCCAAGACAACATTTTTTTGGGCTGGGCTTAAACTGTTGGAGAATAAGTTTTGTTTGGAAGACAATTTACCTGGTATGAAGCTGTTTAGATGCAAATGAAATGACCCCTTCCTTAAGTGGTCTGTCTCTTGTAGAGCCGAACTCCGTTTGGGTCCTGGATGCAGGCAATGTGTTTCTTCTGGGCCTCTCAGATGTCCTGCATCCTCAGTGCAACCATAAGGGGTACGCCGATGGTGTCATTGCCCTAGTCACTGCTCAGGGCCTCCAACAATTGTTCTAATAGAGCAGTGCTCTCCTCCACACCCCTGGTCCTTCTTCTGCAGTTAAGGGCCAGCTCAGGTGGGAGCTGGAACTCGGCACGCTTGGCTTTCTTAAAGTGGGACAGATCTTCTTCGCTCAACTCAAAGATGCAAGCTGAGAGGCTACTCAAAAACAAGGCGTACAGTTGGTGAGATTCAGACGTAGACCCACTGCTGAACTGGCATATGAAATGCCAGATGTCTATTTTGAGTCCATGTCTTTTTCCACAGCAGTCTCTGTCCACGAACATGAGCTGCAGAGGCGCGACACCAGCTTCTTGGTACCTGCGTACACAATGCCCGAGATCTTGTGGCTAAGACCGTAGCCCTCGGTTGCAGTGAACACGCTCATCAGCACCTGCCCATACTCGTTCCTCACATTCGTGGCCCAAGAAGCAGTTCCTGCCCTGTGACCCGCTAGTTTCTTGACGACATGAAAGACATGGACAGGTTAATTGTGTACAGTAAAAAGAAAAAAAAGAAATTAACATGTATGCATATGTCATAATTCTTTATCAAGTAGTATCATGACTTTACCTTTTTGGTAGTCCATCTTCAGAATTCTCCCATAGAGCAATGCGATAGAGGCTTTGATCTCGTCCAAGCGCATCAACAGGTCGTTGCAGTAGACTCTCTGCCACCACTGGTAGCCAGGGATGGAATGCATCTGCGGTAGGTTGCGTATCACCGGCTTGTTGAGCATTTTCTGCTTGCACACGTCTGTGAACACCTTGCAGTCCGACTTACAGTGTCTACCCTATATATTCACCCCCTAGGATGTTTTCCCCATTTAGTGATTTCATAATTCAATCATGGTCAATAAAATTTGGCTTTTTTAACACAAAAAAATTATTGGAAAAACCTCTTTAATGTTAACGTGAAAACAGATTTCAACAAACTAATGTCAATGAAATAAAAATATATAAAGACATATAATTGTTTGCATAATTAATCACCCCCTTCCAGTCAGTATTTTGTAGATGCACCTTTGGATGCAATCACAACAGTGAGTCTGTGTGGATAACTTTCGATAAGTTTTGTACATCTGCCCACAGCAATTTTGGTCCAGTCTTCCTTGCAAAACCGCTCAAGCTCTGTCAGATTGAGTGGGTATTGGGTTTGAACAGCCCTTTTTAAGTCCAGCCACACATTCTCCATAGGATTGAGGTCTGGGCTTTGACTCAGCCACTCCAGGACATTTACCTTGTTCTTTTTTGACCATTCCTGTGTAGGGATACTTTTGCAGTATACTTTGGATCATTGTCTTGCTGGATAATAAATCTTCTCCCTATCTGTAGTCCTCTTGCAGACTGATTAAGATTGTCCCCCAGGATTTCAGTGTATTTTGCAGCATTCATTCTGCCCTCTATCTGTACAAGCCTTCCAGGTCCAGCTGCTGAGAAACATCCCCAAAGCATGATGCTACCACCACCCTCCTTAACAGTGGGGTTGGTGTGTTTTTGGTAATGTGCAGTATTTGGTTTCTGCCAAACATGACGTCTTGTCTGATGGCCAAAAAGCTTGATTTGGGTCTCATCAGACCAAAGAATCTTCTTCCACTTGACCATGGAGTCTTCCACGTGCTTTTTGACAAACTATATTTGAGACCTAATATGACTTTTCTTCAACAGTGGCTTTGTCATTGCCACTCTCTCATAAAGCTTTGACCGGTGAAGAACCCAGGCAGCAGTTGCTATATGCAGTCTCTCCCATCTCAGCAGCTGAAGCTTGTAACTCCTTCAGAGTTGCCGTAGGGGTCTTGGTTGCTTCTCTCACTAGTCTCCTACTTGTATGGTCACTTAGTTTATGAGGGCGACCTGATCTAAGCATATTCACACAAGTGCCATATTCCTTCCATTTCTTGATAATGGATTATACTGAACTCAGGGGGATGTTCAATGCCTTGGAAATTTTTTTGAATCCATCCCCTGAATTGTACTTCTTAATCACCCTTTCCCTGAGTTTCTTGGAGTGTTCTTCTGTCTTCATGGTGTAATTGTCGCCAAGAATACTGATCCACCAGTCTGGACCATTGGGACGCAGGTGTTTTATACCTTAATCACTAGAAGCACACCCACACCTCTCAGGTGATCTTTATTTTTCTAATCATTAGACTATTGGTAAGAATTTGATGGACCTCTATTGAATTAGACCAGTGCTTTTTAAAGTGTGCCCCTTATGATACTAGTGATAGACACTGTAACTCTCGCCGTGTTGCTCCAACAGCTTCTGACTTGGGTCTGCAAGGTCCGTGGTTCAAATCCCCCTCCCGCCGAGTTACTGCTTCAAACTGCTTCCCACTTCAAAGACAGTAGGGACGCACAGAGTCTATGGCAGGGCAACGAAAAACAAACGAAATAACCTCGTTATTCCATATGTTGCCGGGACCTCTGTAAAAAAAAAGAAGAATCTTTAAGGATCACCAAATTCCAGTCTATTTCAAGCCCACCAACATTCTTAGACAGAAAGTAGTCGACCCTAAAGACAAAATACCCCATCGCCAACGGAGCAATGTTGTATACGCAGTACAGTGCAAAGAGGACTGCCCTGACCTCTACATTGGTGAAACTAAACAACCACTGTACAAACGTATGCAACAACACAGAAGACCCAACTCATCAGGACAAGACTCTGCGGTTCTTTTACACCTAGAAGAGAAGGGACACAGTTTTGTGGATGAAGACATCCAAATCCTGGCCAGAGAAGACAGATGGTTTGAAAGAGGTTTGAAGGAAGCCATCTACGTCAACCTGGAGAAACCCTCTCTCAACAGAGGGGGAGGACTAAGACACAATCTTTCATCCACTTAAAAGTTGTTTTGAATTCTCTGCCCAGAAAATTCTCTTGTGATCAGACTAGGGCTTCATGACAAAGAAGAGAAACAATTGATACCAACACTACCCCCACTCCTCTATTTACACCTCTAACTCAACACACAGCATTTTCCTATGCTGCTGTTTGGAGGTGACATCGATATCCTGAAGCTATACCGAACCTAAGAGCAGCCACAGACCGAAGCTAAGTCACAACGCTAAAATTTCTACTCCTTCCAACTCTCCTGCACTTTCTCCCTCTTCCGTAAAGACATGCACTCAGTGCTTGATGCATAGTTATTCCTCGTCTTCGTTTAATGAAAACGGCATATGCGCTAAGTGCAGCCTGTTTAGTAGCATGGAGGCGAGGATTAGCCAGCTTGAAGCACGGCTCAACAACGTAGAAAGTAGGCCCGTAGCATTAGCCGTTGAAGCCGCTACCCCACAGACACAGTTAGCCGCACCGCACACACAGTTAGCCGCCCCACACACACAGCTAGCCTCAGACCCCCCAGCAGCTCCCGAGCACCCGGGAGCTGCGTGACCGTACGCGGTGGGAAGCGTAGCGCTAGGCCGAAGCCCCCCGGTTAGCCACCGGCCGGTTAGCATTTCGAACTCTTTCTCCCCACTCAGCGACACACCGGCTGAAAAACCGACTTTAGTTATTGGTGACTCCGTATTAAAAAACGTTAATTTTCCGACTCCAGCGATCATAGTCCGTTCTATTCCTGCGGCCAGAGCGGGCGACATTGAGGCAAATTTGAAGCTGCTGGCCAAGGCAAATCGTAAGTTTAATAAAATTATTATTCACGTCGGCAGCAATGACATCCGGCTTCGCCAGTCGGAGGCTGTCTCTTATACACATCTAGATGTGTATAAGAGACAGATTGTACACTGTATGCTCTGGTATCATCCATTGCACGTCTGCCCGTCCAGGGAGTTCGAACGCTTGCTTACACTGGACTGGATCTGAGGCACTCTTACGGGTAAGATCCGCCAGGGGGCAGGCCAAGTCAGTGAACTGTGGGATAAACCGCTGGTAATACCCCACGAGCCCCAAGAACTGTCTAACCTCTTTTTTAGACTTGGGACATGGACAGGATGCGATCGCTGCTGTCTTATCCAGCTGAGGTTGCACCTGTCCCTGCCCCAAGCAGTGTCCCAGATACCGTACCTCCCTCCGTCCAACTGCACACCTCCCTGGGTTGGCCGTGAGCCCCGTCCACCTCAAGGACTGTAACACTGCTGTTACGCACTCCATGTGTTCCGCCCAGTTGCCACTGTGGATAATAACATCATCCAAATACGCAGCAGCGTTGGCAGCATGTGGGTGCAGCACTTTGTCCATAAGGCGTTGGAAGGTGGCTGGGGCACCAAACAACCCGAACGAAAGTGTAACAAATTGGCACAAACCGTACGGAGTGGAGAAGGACGTTTTCTCCTTAGATTCTGACGATAAGGTAATCTGCCAGTATCCTTTGTTTGAATCCAGTGTCGAAGAAAATTGAGCTGTGTCAAGACGATCCAAGAGTTTGTCAACCCAGGGCATTGGATAAGCATCAAAACCTGACACCTCATTAACCCTTCTGTAGTCAACACAGAACCGAACGGTTCGGTCTTTCTTACCCACTAAAACCACGGGGCTGCTCCATGCACTATGTGACTGTTCAATTACTCCCATTTCCAGCATCTGTTTTTACTCCGTCTGCACCGAGACGGTACGGCCGACCAAGTGGTGTTTTCATCTGATGCTGTTTGCGAGTGGTGCGCTCTGGAAGAAAGGAGAACATGTCAGAAAAATTCTGCTGGAGCCCTTCCATTTCCGCTCTCTGGGCCAACGTGAGAGATTTGTCACATAGGCAAGAGATCAGACTTGGAGCCCCCACTACCTGACCAAGCTCATCCTCCTCCCTCACTGTTGACACCAGAGCGACCGCTTCTGGCTGATAAATGATAAATCTGTTAATGAGTGTCTCCTCTCCTGTCTGAACGCGCCACCTCATAATCAACATCCCCAACCCGCCGTGTGACCACGAAGGGTCTTTGCCACTTAGCGAGTAGCTTGGATGCTGTGTTCTCGTCCACTGAGGACAACACTCGTCCACTCCTACATCGCACAACTGAAGCTATACCGAAGCTAAGAGCAGCCACAGACCGAAGCTAAGTCACAACGCTAAAATGTCTACTCCTTCCAACTCTCCTGCACTTTCTCCCTCTTCCGTAAAGACATGCACTCAGTGCTTGATGCATAGTTATTCCTCGTCTTCGTTTAATGAAAACGGCATATGCGCTAAGTGCAGCCTGTTTAGTAGCATGGAGGCGAGAATTAGCCAGCTTGAAGCACGGCTCAACAACGTAGAAAGTAGGCCCGTAGCATTAGCCGTTGAAGCCGCTACCCCACAGACACAGTTAGCCGCCCCGCACACACAGCTAGCCTCAGACCCCCCAGCAGCTCCCGAGCACCCGGGAAACCAGGGCAAATGGGTGACCGTACGCGGTGGGAAGCGTAGCGCTAGGCCGAAGCCCCCGGTTAGCCACCGACCGGTTAGCATTTCGAACTCTTTCTCCCCACTCAGCGACACACCGGCTGAAAAACCGACTTTAGTTATTGGTGACTCCGTATTAAAAAACGTTAATTTTCCGACTCCAGCGATCATAGTCCGTTCTATTCCTGGGGCCAGAGCGGGCGACATTGAGGCAAATTTGAAGCTGCTGGCCAAGGCAAATCGTAAGTTTAATAAAATTATTATTCACGTCGGCAGCAATGACATCCGGCTTCGCCAGTCGGAGGTCACCAAAATTAATGTAGAATCGGTGTGTACATTGGCAAAAAGCATGTCGGACTCCGTATGTTTCTCTGGACCCCTGCCATCCACTGTCCCTCCTCTGAACATGTCCAAACCATCTCAATCTGTCCCCCTAATCACCTCATTCCTGATCCTGTCCATTCTTGTCTCTCCTAAAGATAATCTCAGCATCTTTAACTTCTCCACCTCCAGCTCTGTCTCCTGTCTTCTGTCTATTCCTAGTGTCTCTAATCCATCTATCATGGCTGGTCTCACCACTGTCCTGTAAACCTGTCCCTTCACCTTAGTTGACTCTCTTCTATCATAGGTTAATATTAGTTAACAATCTCCTTGATATTTTCTCTGTTGTGGTTCCATTATTAAACTTTTTCAGTTCAGATTCTTCTTTATTTTATTTTTATTCTCTGTATTTTCTGAAAGTTAAAGATCGTGACATCGTGAACCACCAATGAATTAACTCCAGCGTTTCACTGATTTGAAAGGAAATGACTTAATTGCATGACGCAGTGAGAGCAGCTGAACTCCACCTTCTGTGTCCCCAATGAAAGTGGAAACACGGGCCTCTTCCTGTGCTGCTCCGGACATCTGCACCAAACACGGATTATTCCTGAAATTTACGTCCAGTGAGGAGAGACGGAGGCAGAGTGAAACGTGTCACATGTCCAGGCCCCCACCTCCCCTCAACTCTTAGGTTCTTTATCCTCCACAAGAACAACTGGAAGACAGAGTGAGTGAGGAGGACGTTTTGACGAGGACAAGCTGCAAATTAATTGGCTCAGGACAGACTTGGATGGAGGATGTTGACGCCTGGAGCCTTGAGGAGGAAAAACAAGGGAAAGCATCAGTTTCCTATTAATAGGAACGAATGGAAAGTGGTTGACAGAACGAAGTGGGAGTCTAAATGATCCTGTCTGTCTGTCTGTCTGTCTGTCTGTCTTTCTGTCTGTCTGTCTCTGTCCCAGGAAATGTGAGAGAGACTTATGTAACATTTGTTAACTCTGCAGAGAGAAACATTTAAATCAGTGACACATGATTAGATCATGGGACAGAAACTGTCTTTGGAGGAAAACACTACATCAGCTACAAGACTGTGGACATCTGCTGTGGATCATGGTCAACAGAGCGCCCCCTTTCTGTTGTCCATGGAAAATGAAACAGAAATGAAATCGGGAATATGGAGAAATAGAAACAATCGCATTGGTA
This sequence comes from Paraplagusia blochii, assembly GCA_016785265.1. Classification (NCBI taxonomy): domain Eukaryota; kingdom Metazoa; phylum Chordata; class Actinopteri; order Pleuronectiformes; family Cynoglossidae; genus Paraplagusia; species Paraplagusia blochii. Next base: position 55,962 of record JAFBJS010003081.1, read on the forward strand.
GTTGGACAACTAGTATATCTTCAGTTGAAATTCCAGTAGCCAATCAAATGAAGATGGAGAAGTAGAAACACCAACCAAGGCTTTGTAGGTGGTGTCTGGAGGGACGTGGGTGTAAAAGCCCCTTGACATGAACTGGATCACATTTCATAACAGCGCCTGGACGGAGGAGAGCGGAGTGATTACATCATTTCCTTTGCTCCTCACTTTCTTCCATTGTCCCTCGCGGAGACGTCCACATCGTCCTCGAATGCAACTCCCTTCCTGAACCTGTGGCTACAGACTGGGTGCTGCCTTCGTGTTCTTCCTGTCACTGCATCACTCCTGGCGTGGCCCCGGATCTTCACTGGAACATTAGGGATGAGTCATGAGTCAACGTGGGCCGGGACTGACGGGAAGCTGGAGTTCTTCAAAGATGGGAGTCAGGAATGACATCAATAAATAAAAATAAGAAACAGCAGCGACAGCAGCCGTGTTATTAGAGGAGTTAACAGCTGTAGTTTTCCCCAAAAAAATATTATCCTCTAATATCATACGGACTGAGATTTGTCTTCTAGTTCTGCAGATCTTCTTCTTCAGCTTGTCCCTTTTTCAGGTGTTTTCACAGTGAATCGTAGTTTTCCGTCTTCCCCTGTCCTCTGTATCTTCTACTCTGACTCCAACTACCTCCATGTCCTCCCTCTCTGCATCCATCAATCTCCTCTTTGTCTCCTACCTGGTAGCTCCATCTCTAGGA
>JAFBJS010003081.1:56888-115320 GCA_016785265.1 Paraplagusia blochii
TATCTATGTCATTACCCTCAGCCATATTACAATTCTAAACCAATGTTGAATAAGAAAATAAAATAGGCAGAAATCACTAAAATAAAATTAACTAAATTAAAACATTGACCACACCGTGCTCAATAATAATAGTACTTGGAATGACACCAGCTTCTCTGAGAGGTTCCGCAGCAACCAACGGCGATCACTCTGGCGATGATCTGAAGCGAAGAAATCCGGGTCACGGCACCAATGTAGCCGGGAAGATCTGCGTCCCCGACTACCCTCTGCGTTGTGTTCCGGTGCAAATATCACGGACGACTCTGGTGTTTTTCATTCCCAACACTTTAATCTTGAAAAAAAAAAAAAATAAAACAGAGCACAATTGGCACTTTGCTCATCCTGGGGTCCAACAGCCTCTCCCAGCCGAGTAAAACACAGACTGACTTACAATAAACCAATGGAAGTAAACTGTAATATATAAATTACATACCTTGAAAAAAAAAATAAAAATAAAACAGAGCACAATTGGCACTTTGCTCATCCTGGGGTCCAACAGCCTAACAAACAAAACACAAACTAAGAAACATGACTTCGGGACACAGGATACAAACTAAATGCTAACAGACGCGACCATCGTGGTTAGCTTAACAACATGTGCTCTCCTAATTCACTTAAAAGCAAAAAAAAAGTCACAACAACAGTCTCTAACATACCAATTAAAACATTAACATTTAAACCACAAACTACAGCTCAATTGACATAATATCAACAATTATTCACCATTTCTTATCGGAGCTGCATAAAATACGTACCTCTCCCAGCCGAGTAAAACACAGACTGAAGAGAGGGCGCGAACTATATCAAACATACCGCGCATTTACCACCGGAGGGCGCCACACACGATCCCCAAAAAAAGAAAAAAAAAACCCAATACCAGAAATTAAGAACCTATCAACAAAAACAAAGATTTTGGTGAAATAAACACCACATCATATCGTCAGATAAAAAGACAAAAAGAATAAACAAACAGACTGATAAATTCTTCTCTGCTACAAAGGCTTAAGTCTGTCAGCATTCAGTGACTCTGATTGGGCATCCTCAATAGAGGATAGACGTAGTACCATGGTTTACTGTTTAAGTCTGACAAAACAAGGCCCTGCTATATCTTGGAAGTCCAAGAAACAACCGACAGTGGCACTGTCGACCTGCGAAGCTGAATATATTGGCTTAGCAAACACAACTCAGGAAAGCTTGTATCTAATGCAGCTAATGAATGACTTGGATTCAAATGTGCACAACTGCACAACTATTCACAGTGACAATCAAGGGGCAATAGCACTGAGTAAAAATCCAGTTCATAGGTCAAGATGTAAGCACATTGATGTGAAATATCACTTCATCCGTGATGTGTTAAAGGCGGGAAGAATAAACATTGTTGTGTTCTCATATGAATGTTATTTCTTTAGTTATTGTATTATTGTTGATTATTTCAGGCCATATATGAACATGTAAATGTCTATTTTATCTATTTTATTTTGTACCAAGTTATATCAATGACTCTTATTTTGACATGACTTTATAGGAAGTATGGTCTGTGGTGTTAATTTCCTGTTCTACTGTTCTACTACTGCATCGTTTACTTGATCTGCCGCTACCATGTTTCAGTTACAGAGAAAATAAATTCCACTTCAACTAAAAGGAAACCGGACTGCTGTGTTTCCACTGATTAATGGACGAAAGAAACATCTATTTAATCGCAATGGAAAGAGACGAAAGCTCTACACATTCTGAGAAGAGATTGGTTGGTGCTTTACACTATAAAAAGTAAGCGTGCCAAAGCGTTTAAGTGTAAGCGTGTAAGACGCCCAAACATATACAAAAGGAACTGCGGAAAAACGACCAAAGTGGGGCAAATTCGGACGGGGGGACGTGCCTTGGCAGGACACCTGTCACATTGAATGCCGTATTCGCCCAACAGTTCAATTCGCACACTGAAAAAGCAGAATTCAAGCGATTCGTGGATGAGGAATGAACTGATTAGAGAGCTTTACGTGTTTCTTTTATTCGTTTACAAGGTTGTTCGTATTGTGAATATGGACATCAACGAGAGAGAGAGAGAGACAGACAGCTCTTTGTTTTTATAAAGAAGGGGTTTATTACCTGCAGTTAGCACTGCTGTCGGCCACAGTGCACGCCAGACCGCTCCTATACGAACTCAACGGCTGTTCACTCAATTTGGAAGTGAACGAAGTTGTCAGAACGCTGGTTTGCATTCTATTACCGGTAATATAGTTTGACTGATTTGTCTGACTGTGTTGTTAACTTTCTCTTGAGTGCAGCTTCATCTAGTGGATGCATAACGCAACAACAGCCGCTACTGGAACTTCTATTGAATGCGCCTTATAATGTGGTGCGCCTTATGTATGGATTATTTTTTAAGTAGGTCATTCATTGAAGGTGCGCCTTATAATCCGGTGCGCCTTATAGTGCAAAAAAACGGTAGATATATTTAATTAATGTTATTGTTGTTTAACTTGCAAATATCACATAAAGAGTAGTTTGATTGGTTACTTTTCATATTTTTCCGCAATTCTCTTTCTGGAAATTGTAAAAACCAAACTCTCACATATATTACTGAGGCATTAAAATAAAACCAAAACACTGAAAGAAATTATTATGTCGGCAAGTAGTTCTTATTCTTTTGTCTTATTTCTTTTTCAGCAAGTCAACATTTTCCATCTCACCTTGTCCTGCCCTTGTAGACCCTCACAACGGCTGAGGAACAACTCCCAAAATCCCAGACAGGGAAAAAAAGGAAGAAACCTCAAGATGGAAGACGGTGGAGGGGATCTTCACTCAGGAAGAACAGGAAGGAGGAAAACTATCCACACAACGGCTCCTTTAAAGTCCTTGCAGAGGACTTGCAAGAAGTACAAAAAAGACCATTACAATAGAAACAATATGGGTGGGGTTGAGATAGGGCAACTAAAACAGTGAACAGTAGATGTTAGTAGGTAATGTTAGTAGTATACATACACATGAAAGTAGGAAGGTGAATGTTAGTAGTGTTAGCAGCTTAAGCAGTAGTCAATGCTGTTGAGTCACAATCTCAATTGTTGTTGTTATTATTATTATTTCATTATGACAATATAACGTTATTATAGAATTCTATTAACATCATTATTTTGTGTATGTGTATATCCCCACACACATGTACATGTATATCTACATACAAACACACCCAGATGTACATATGCCTGTGCATATACACACACCTATACACCTATATTTAGGCAAATATACTGTATGTCCAAACTGTACTGTATGTTGGTTATTCACATACATATACACACAAATACGTACACATGTTACCTAAGCCAACGTATATCCATTACATGAGTGTAACCACACACAAATATATGTAAAAATACAATGATGTATACTCACATGCATATCAACACATACAGATAAAATAACCCGTGCATGGTGCGATGTGCGGCACATATGGTGTAAAAATACATTAGTAACACACATTAAGGACATAGAATATGCTATATTGTAAGGTGGTGTAAATATATATATATATATATATATAATAGTATAATAAAATATAGTAGCATTCAAATCAAGATTGCGGTATGTGTATAGAGGACTGCACAGTAAGGAATTATTCGAGCTCCCCCCACCGGTTGTTTGTACCATCTTCTCCCCCTCAGAGAAGAGTTAAACAGTTTGATTGCCCGGTGAACAAAGGAGTTTTTGAGTCTGTTTGTTCTGCTCTTTGGGAGGAGGAGCCTGTCACTGAAGAGACTCCTCTGTTTGATGACGACAGAGTGCAGAGGGTGAGTGTCATTGTCCATGATAGAGAGCAGTTTGCCAATAGTCCTTTTCTCCGCTACTGTTGCCAGTGAGTCCAGGTGTGTGCCCACCACAGAACTATGCTTCCTAATCAGCTTTTCCAATCTAGTTAGGTCCTTCTTTGATGTGCTGCTCCCCCAGCACACCACAGCATAAGAAATGACGCTGGCCACCACAGACTGGTAAAACATCTTTAGGAGCTTCTTGCAGACGTTGAAAGACCTGAGGCTCCGCAAGAAGTAGAGCCTACTCTGTGTCTTCTTATACAGTTGCGTGGTGTTATGTGCCTAATCTAACCTGTCGTCCAGCCACAGCCCGAGGTATTTGTAGGTCTCCACGACCTCCACCTCCTCCCCGTCGATAAGGACTTGCCTCGTATTTGGTTTTGATTTCCCAAAGTCGATGACCAGTTCCTTGGTCTTAGAGGTGATTAGCTGCAGATGGTTGGTCTAGATGTCTATACACCCCACGATGGCTGTCATCTGCAAACTTCTGGATGTGGCACAGCTCAGAGTAGTGCTCCGACGTTACTGACCACAGTGTCAGACGTGGTGTTGTTGTTCAACCTGACGTACTGTGGCCTGCCCGTGAGGTAGCTGTAGATCCAGGCAACAAGACAGGGGTCCACTTGCATGCTCGTCAGTTTGTCATGGAGTGCAAGTGGCTGGATGGTGTTGAAGGCACTGGAGAAATCCAGGAAAAGAATCCTCACAGCACCACTTCCCCTGTCAAGATGAGTGTAGGCCCAGTGTAGAAGGTACAGAATCGCATCCTCCACGCCGACCTCCGCTCTGTACACAAACTGCAATTGGTCTTGGGCATGTTGCACCTCTGGCCTGAGGAGGTTCAGGAAGAGCCACTTCCAGGGTCTTCATCAGGTGAGAGGTCAGTGTTACTGGCCGGAAGTCGTTTAGCTCGCTGGACCGAACAGGAACGATGCAGGTCGTCTTCCAGATGGTTGGCACTCTCCCCAGCCGCAGACTCAGGTTGTAGACCTGTTGGAGTGGTTCCCCCAGTTCAGCTGCGCAGGTCTTCAGGAGTCGTGGACACACCTTTTCCAGGCCTGCTGCCCTTCTGGGACCGAAGCTTCCTCAGTTCTCGCCTTACCTGATCAGCTGTAATGACGGGAAAATGGAGAGTGTTAATTATATGTCAATATAAAATATTTCATGGTTGATTTAATTAGAAAATACTACCGAAAAACTATACTATTTCCAAAAGCAATACATGTCACTTGAACTAGAAAACCATACAATTGCAGTTCAAAACAGATTTTTATTTCTAACAAACACACCACATAGAAGCGTGCAGTTGTCTGTCAGTGCAAAGAGTCTCCCTCTTTCTCTTTGGACTTTCTTGATATGTTGGACTGGTGGAGGGCTCAGTGGAATGAGCTGCAGTGTTTCATTGAACAGTCTTTATCCTTCAGGCCAAGTAGCCAGATCTACTATATGCATCATAGAAGTGTTCCTGTTTTATTTAAAAACAATTAATTATATAGCAAGTTCCGAACACATGAGTGCATTAATTTAAATATAACCTTTTAATTAGCAAACTTCAGATCCATTGTCCGAGTATGGATCTCTGAGGCTGGGAAATAGAGTGATGATGTTGAAAGTATATTTAGTTTGCAAAGAGACTGGTGGGCTCCTCCTAAAAGACATGACACTGCCACTAAAATTCCCCAAACATAAAGATTTTATCGTCGACTGTTGTTAACTAGCTTCAGTGACTTTTAGTCTCTACCACATACTGTATTATGTAGAAAGATGAACATTGAGGTCTTACCTATGGATTTTTCAGAAACTTGCTGGGCTGTATTTAATATGACACTAACCTTTCTAAACAAATTTCCATTGCAAAAAATGTCAACCATCTCAGGCCTTAACGACTTTCGCCCGGTGGCACTCACTCCCATCATAATGAAGTGCTTTGAACGGATAGTTAAAGACCACATCACCTCCGGACTTCACCCATCTTTCGACCCATACCAGTTTGCCTACCGGCCGAACCGCTCCACAGAGGATGCCATCTCCTCAGCTCTCCACATGAGCCTGGAGCATCTTGAGGGGAAGAACACCCACGTAAGGATGCTGTTCCTGGACTTCAGCTCAGCTTTCAACACAATCATCCCCCAGGACCTGGTAAGTAAACTGTGCCATTTAGGGCTTAGTACTTCCTTTTGTAACTGGCTGCTTGATTTTCTCACCCACAGAACCCAGTGTGTCCGGGTGGGGAACAACTCCTCTAGCACCATCACTCTGAACACCGGCTCTCCGCAAGGCTGCGTCCTGAGCCCTCTGCTGTTCACCCTGATGACCCATGACTGTCGTCCCAGGCACCACTCCAACCACATACTGAAGTATGCGGATGACATCACAGTTGTGGGCCTCATCCAGGAGAACAACGAGCTGGGCCATTGAGGGCCTGCTGACCAGCTGCATCTCGGTCTGGGCTGGGAGCTGCAAAGCCTCCAACTGGAAGTCTCTACAGAGAGTAGTGAAGTCAGCAGAAAAGATCATCGGGTCGCCACTCCCTCGCATCCAGGATATTGCCCACAGACGCTGCGTTGGCAGAGCTAACCAGATCCATTCTGACCCAACAACAACCTGTTCTCTCTGGCATCAGGTAGAAGCTTCCGCTGTATCTGCTGCAAAAGGACTAGGTTTAAGAACAGTTTCTTTCCCTTGGCCATCAGACTTTTAAACACAAAAAACAACCAGAATTCATTCTGAATCTAGAAAGTCCAGTGCAATAACATCCTTATATGTGCAATATATATACTCATTTATACTTTTGATTTCCTGTGCAATACGTAACACTTGTACCTCAGCACTGTTTTTATTGCTTACTATGCTGTTTACTGTACATCTGTAAATTTTTTAATTTTTTACACACTGCTGCACTTTAGACTGGTTCGCATGTAACTGGTAATAACATCTCAAGTAATTGTTACCTCATGGTTATAAGCTTTTGTAGTGTAAACTGTGTACTCGGGTTGCCAAGCAACGGCATTTCGTTGCCAGACTTCACTGTCGTGTTTTCTGTGCAATGACAATAAAGGTAGTCTAAGTCTAAGTCTAAATATGTCGAAGTCATCGTAGCCATTTTCAGTCTCAGCCACTTTGACATATTTCTGACTTTCTCCAAATCTCACCGTCACCAACATGATTTATTATGACAAAAAGGAGAAAGACATCTACACTGTACTGTTATTTACATAAAGCTCAACAAAGATGTGTAGAGACATTAACATTTTGCATAGTCGTTATGAATGACGTGAACTAACTTATTGTTTTAGTACAGCAGAGCTAATAGCTATTAGTTATTGCTTGATAATTTCTTGCTCATCAGCTTCTCCTCCGACTTCCGATGTGCTGTTGTTGTCGTTTTCAACGACTGTGTCGATTTCACTGACACAGACTGAAACATAAAGTTCTACGTCTTTTTGTGCTTAAAACACATCGATATAAAATAAACCCTCCTAGTATCGATACGACCGATTACACCCCTACTTCCTGTTTACAACGGCGGTTTTAGAACAGTTCTACCCTAGGTCCAGCGTGAGCACTCGATTCAACAGCGGGGCATTTTGTGATTATTCTTTTTTAATTTAGTAATAATTTACTTGGACAAACATGTGGGTAGTTGGGGATGGACGAGGAAACAATCAGTTGAGGACACATGGGAGCCCATGTGTTAGACTAAAGAAAGGAAATGTAGGAGTCACGTGGTGCGATTACGATGTATGTGAATCTGCCTCACATTATGGGCATAAAAGATAAGTTGTAAGTTCAAACGCAGCACAAAAGTAGCACAAACAACAGTGTTATTTCAATATTTTATAAGATGAGGAACTTCTCATTTTGCCCTACCTAATAAAGGGTGTTGATTGTCCAAAATGAAATTCTGTGTGTCTGAGCTTGATCGCTTGCTACCGGATGATTGTCACAGCAAAATAAAACTGAATTTTAAGAGATGAATTAGAATTTTTAGAACTAAACCTGGAGTTATACAAAGATTTAAAAATCAAATGTAATTAGATCTGTTGTATGTGTTCATTTAGAGTAAAGTTTTATCTAATCTTAATGAAACGTAACAATAACCAACATTTTTCAGAGGTCTGTGGAAGTTGACTTTCTTTTAGGCAAAAAGGTAAATTTATAGCTGCTGACAGACACAGAAATGCTTGGCAATTTATAGAGTAGGGCACCTGAAGAGCTGGCACCTACACCTTCCCAAAGGTGATGAGCTCAGTGGAGAGGTATTTAATATTAATTATACATTTGTTTTGTATGGCGCTTTTCATGGTACTTAACGTTTCACAGATGTTTAAGGCACACCCATACTCACACACACAGAAACAGTGGTGGTCAGTGGGAGATGGCAGCCCATCTGGAACAACCAACTTGAATCGAGGGGGGTGTGCATCATCAGTTGTCTGCTATTTACGATTCTGCCTTGAGATCCAAATCCTAGGAAGTTTAACTATTAATCAATACCAGGGCAGGCTCCTCTAGACCAGTGATTTTCAATATAGTTTCTAGTTGTATTTATATTCACTTAATATGAAACCTGGGCCTATTCTAATGAACACAAATTGGATATCCTGGCAGGAATGGTAGGAAGACACACATGAAGCTCTTCCTCAACAACAGCTCTCAGTCTCACTCTGTTTTTAGTTTTTATCGCAGTCAAGCTTTAGAAGCTCAGCTCACATAGATATGTGGTTGAAAGCTTTTACCAACATTAATATAAACAATGGGATTGAACAGTTATTTACAAATATATTACCACCTCTACACACATACATTGCTTTCTTAATATTTGTTAATTTGTCTCATATGTCTTTGAAGCATTTTAATTACTTACCGCAGCAGACTTCCTGAGAACAAAGGAGCTTAATAAGGTAAATTCTCCATCCCCCCATTAATCTCCAAGATCCTTGAGAAAACAGTTGCTTCCCAACTCCATTCTTACCTTTCCCAAAACAACTTGTACAAGCAATTTCAATACGGTTTCTGCCCATTCCACAGCACAGAAATAGCTCTCCTCAAAATATTCAATGACCTCCTCATGGCAGCTGACTCTGGACTTCTAACCATCCTTGTTCTCCTTGACCTGAGTGCAGCATTTGATACTATATGTACTACCCTCCTTAACTGGCTTCCCTCCATTGGCATCTCCCACACACCACTATACTGGTTTATAGCATACCTCTCTGGCCGCAACCTCAAATCCAATCAATCCAGCCTCTTCCCAGTCTCCTAAGGTGTGCCCCAGGGCTATGTCCTGGGGCCCCTTCTCTTTATCATTTACATCCTTCTCCTTGGCGAAATCCTCCGTAAATTTACTATCCACTTTCACTATTATACAGATGATACCCTGCTCTATGTTTCCACCGTACCCTCATGCTCTCTCCCCCCTTCCTCCCTCACCAACTGTATCTCTGAAATAAAAACCTGGTACACCCAAAACGTTCTTAAAGTAAACATTGGAAAAACTGTGGTCCTCCTCATTGGCACTAAATCCACTCTAGCCAAAACCAACCATTTTTCTCTGAATTTGGGTGTCATCCTCGACAGCACACTTTCCTTTCACGCACACATAAACAACACAATCCGCACTGCTTTATTTCATCTACGTCACATCAATCGCCTCCGCCCCTCCTTTACACCCCAAACTACTGCCATTCTTGTCCATCAGCTCCCATTTAGAGTAATGCAATTCACTCCTTTTTCCCTCCGTAAACTTCAACTGGTCCAGAATTCGGCTGCCCGCATCATCAGATTCAGAAAAACTTTATTTGTCCCCGACGGGCAATTCGAGAGGACAGCTTTTGGGACAAAGGTGGCCCTCCACCTCTCGGTTCTATAGGCAAGGCAGTGGAGACGTCGTCCGGAGGGGAGCCATTGAAAAGCTGGGTGGAGGATGTGTGAAGGGTCGTTTATGATCTTGACTGCTTGTTTGAGAGTTTGTTGGCTGTGGATGAGTGTGAGATCTCTGTCAGGCAGGCCGATGATTTTGGAGCAGATTGAGGTGATGCAGTCTGTTCCTATTTTTGAGACTGATGGAGTGGAACCAGAATGTTATGCCAAAGGACATGATACTTTCTAGGAAGGAGTAGTAGAAGGTCAGCAGGATGTCTTGCTGACTTTGAAGGAGTAGAGTTTCCTGTGGAGGTAGAGTCACTTGGTGGCACTTGCTGAGGATCTCCTCAGTGTTGGCTGAGAATTTCAGCTGGTTGTCAAAGGTGGTGCCCAGGTACTTGTACACTTCAGTTAGCTCCACCGGGTTCCCCTGGATGTTGGTGGGAAGAGCAGTGGCCAGATCTCTCTGTCTGTTGGAGATGGTCACTACCATGTACTTGGTTTTGTTGACATTGAGTTCCAGTTTGGAACTGTCACACCATTTTACGAACTCCTGAAATGCTGGGCTATGGTGTTGTGAAGGACCAGACGGGAGTGACAGAAGGACAGTGTCGTCGGCATACAGGTATTTGACCAGGTGGCAGTTGGGTTGTGCGGTTCTGCAGTCATTGGTGTAGAACATGAAGAGGAGAGATGAAAGTACAAAGCCTTGGGGGGTGGGGGGGTGGGTTGGCTGGAGCAGAAGTTAGAAAGGGTGTTATTGACTCTGACCTTCAAGGATCCACAGGATTAGCTGGTCATCCAGATGAAAGTGAGAAGCCAGTTTGGTAGCTAGGATGTGTGGCTGTAGGGTTGAATGCTGACGAGAAGTCAGCAAACAGTAGTTGGGCAGAGGAGTCAGGGAGCTCCAGGTGTTGGTCCCCTTTCTGCAGTGTTTAGTGTTTGAGGTTGCGTTGGTAGTGGAGTTTATACGGAGAATTTCCCTCAGGGAGGAAGTCCATGACGGTGGAGAGGTGTGGCTGTAGTCCGAGTCGGATCAGATGATCTCTGGAGTAGGTGAGCCGTGTGGCTACCATCGTGTGTCGGGTGGTAATCCAAAAGTTATTCCAGAAGGTAAAAGGAATGGCAAAAATGCAAAATGGGCCGAAGAATGGCAAAAAAACAAAAAACAAAAAGATAACATTGAAGACATAAAACAACAGATATACTGCTCGGGTGGCTGGCCGATCATCCACACAAGCAGCGACCCGGAACCGGAAGGTCACTCACACCCCTTCTGTTCAACCCTTGTCCTCCAACAGCTCCACTGGCTTCCGGTTGAGTTTCCGTGTTCAATACAAAATCCTCCTTTTGAGGCCATCCACAATCTTAGCCCCCATACCCATCTGACCTCCTCCATGTTCACACTCCCTACCGCTCCTTCCGATCATCTTACTCCACGTACCTGTCCGTCCTACCTGCCCGTCTCAGTGCCATGGGGAGCAGAGCATTCAGCCGCTTTGCCCTACACCTCTGGAACGCTAAGAAACACTAAGAAACGCTCTGAAAACTCACCTATTTAAATCGGCTTATCTCTCATGAGCTATTTCCTATGATCCCTTGTTGATTTTATGTCATTTATTGCTCTGTTTTATTATTACTGTATTTGCTTTTATACGTACCCTTAACTTAACCCAGCCACTGGGGAGCAATAGCCAGTGTTTTATAGTGCTAGCCCTCACGTTTGCCCTTCTAGACGTGAGGGTTGCGTCTGGAAGGGCATCATAAAAAGATTTTGCCAAAACTAAGATGCGAGACAACAAAAAGATTTTCATACATAACAATGACCACCAACAGTGCTGTATACCTAGAGGGTAGTGTTGGAAATTGGACTACTGCTGGTCGAAGACAAAGAAAAAGAGGAGGGAGATTGATTAAGACAAAGAGGGAAAAAAGGAAGGTTAGAAGTGTTGGTCTGAAAGTGGGAACCCTGAATGTAGGTACAATGACAGGGAAAGGTAGGGAGCTAGCTGACATGATGGAGAGAAGAAGAGTGGATGTGTTGTGTGTACAGGAGACCAAGTGGAAGGGCAGCAGGGCTAGAAATATTGGGGGAGGGTTTAAGTTATTCTACCATGGATTAGATGGGAAGAGAAATGGAGTTGGGGTGATCATCGGGGAAAAGTATGCAAGTAATGTGGTGGATGTGAAACGGGTCTCAGACAGGTTGATGTGTGTGAAGGTAGAAATAGAAGGAGTGATGGTGAATGTTGTCAGTGGTTATGCTCCACAGGTAGGCTGTGAGTTAGCAGAAAAGGAGAAGTTTTGGAATGAGCTGGATTTGGTTGTAGAGAGCATCCCCAGGGGAAAGAAAGTGGTGATTGGAGCAGACTTCAATGGCCATGTAGGAGAAGGAAACAGAGGGGATGAGGACGTGATGGGCCGGTTTGGAGTTAGGGATAGAAATTTGAAAGGACAGGCAGTGGTGGATTTTGCTAAAAGAATGGAAATGGCCGTGGTAAACACCTATTTCCAAAAGAGGGAGGAACACGGGGTGACATACAAGAGTGGAGGCAGGTCCACTCAGGTAAATTACATTCTCTGTAGAAGAGGTAATCTCCGAGAGATAAGTGACTGTAAGGTGGTGGCAGGTGAGAGTGTAGCCAAACAACATAGAATGGTGGTGTGCAAGCTGACAATGGAGGTGAGAAGAAGGAAGAAGGTGAAGACAGAGCAGAAGATCAAGTGGTGGCAGTTAAGGAAAGAGGAATGTTGTGATGACTTTGGAAAAGAAGTCAGAACAGTGTTGGGCTCTGGTGGGGAATTCCCAGATGATTGGGAGACCACTGCTAGAGTCATTAGGGAGACAGCTATGAAGGTGCTAGGTGATTCCTCTGGACAGAGAAAGGAGGACAAAGAGACCTGGTGGTGGAATGATGAGGTCCAGGAAAGTGTCCAGAGGAAGAGACTAGCAATGAAGAGATGGGAAAGTGACAGAACAGAGGAGAATAGACTCGAGTACAGAGAGACGGCAAGAGAGGTGAAGAGGGAAGTGGGCAAGGCCAAGCAAAAGGCATACGAGGAGTTGTATGAGAGGTTAGACATGAGGGAAGGAGAAAAAGAGTCATACAGATTGGGAAGAGAAATCAATCTGGGAAGGATGTGGTACAGGTGAGATTAATTAAGGAGCGAAGCTAGGAAGATGGAGGGAGTACTTTGAGGAGTTGTTAAATGAGGAAAATGATAGGAATGAGGAGCCAGTTCCCATTAGGGAGAAGGTAGATCAGATTAGAAAGGATGAAGTTAGAAAAGCTCTGAAAAGGATGAAGAATGGAAAGGCAGTCGGCCCCGATGCCATACCAATGGAGGTATGGAAGTGCTTAGGGGAAGAAGCGGTACATTTTCTCACTCGGCTCTTGAATAGAATTTTAGAGACAGACAAGATGCCTGATGAGTGGAGGAAAAGTGTTCTTGTGCCCATTTACAAGAAGGGTGATGTGCAAAGTTGTAGCAATTACAAAGTGATAAAGTTGATGAGCCATACCATGAAGATTTGGGAAAGAGTAGTTGAGGCTAGGTTGAGGAAAGAGGTAGAGATTTGCGAACAACAGTATGGGTTTATGCCGAGAAAAAGTACCACAGATGCAAAATTTGCCTTGAGGATGGAGAAGTACAGAGAGGGTCAGAAGGAGCTTCATTGTGTTTTTGTGGATTTAGAAAAGGCCTATGACAGGGTTCCAAGGGAGGAGCTGTGGGTTTTCATGAGGAAGTCAGGAGTGGCAGAGAAGTATGTTAGACTAATGCAGGATATGTATGAGAACAGCACAATGGTGGTGAGGTGTGCTGTTGGAAAGACAGAGGACTTTAAGGTGGAGGTGGGACTTCATCGAGGAAGTCCCACCTAAGCCCCTTTTTGTTTGCTCTGGTGATGGACAGATTGACAGATGAGGTCAGACAGGAGTCTCCATGGACAATGATGTTTGCAGATGACATTGTGATCTGCAGTGAGAGCATGCAAGAGCTAGAAGAGAACCTAGAGAGGTGGAGGTTTGCATTGGAAAGAAGAGGAGTGAAGGTCAGTCGTAGCAAGACGAGTACATGTGTGTGAATGAAAATGGGAACAGTGGAGAGTTACAAGGAGAAGAGGATGTGAAGGTGGAGGAGTTCAGATACTTAGGCTCAACTGTTCAGATCAGTGGAGACTGTGTAAGAGAGGTGAAGAATAGAGTACAGGCAGAATGGAACAACTGGAGAAAGGTCTCTGGGGTGATTTGTGATAGAAGAGTGTCAGGTGAAGAGAACGGTTTACAGGACAGTTGTGAGACCAGCCATGTACTGTATAGACTAGAGACACTAGGAATAGGTAGAAGACAAGAGTTAAGAGTTGAAGATGCTGAGATTCTCTTTGGGGGTGACAAGAATGGATAGGATCAGGCACAAGGTAATCAGGGGGACAACACAGACAGGAAGGTTTGGAGAAAAAGCTAGAGAAGCCAGAATGGTTACAATGGTTTGGTTATGTTCAGAGGAGGGACAGTGGTTATATAGGGAGAAGAATGCTAGACATGGAGCTACCAGGTAAGAGACGAAGAGGAAGGCCAAAGAGGAGATTCATGAATACAGTGAGTTTGAGTTGAGGATGCGGAGGACAGGGTGAGATGGAAATTGTTGACTCGCTGTGGCAACCCCTGAAAAATGGGATAAGCCGAAAGGAGAAGACGAAGAAGATTTGCTTTTATACTGTACTGTTGAGTATTTGACTATGTATTGTTTTTGTTATTAATATTATTATCGTATAAATGGTGTTATTTGGACAACAGCAATCCCAAAATTACCATACAACAGCTCAGCTGCAGAGTGTAATCGACAGGTAGGGGCATAGCAGTGGAGTTCTGTTAGGTGGGTGTAAGGTTGTTGCGGGAAGCGAGTGAAGTTGAGTACAGGGGTAATGTGTTCTCTGGGGCAGGGGGTAAGCATTCGGGCAGCAGAGTTTTGATAGGGACATGCAGGACATCCTTTGGAGTTGTATTATTATTTGAAAATAGTTCCCATCAAGATCAAAGTTAGCCTGAGAGCTTTGGAGATTTTTTTATGTTTTCAATTGTTGTTATTTTGTCAATTCGTATTTCAACTTTAACTTATTTGTTCATTCTTATTAGTATTTGTGGCTTGTATAACTGGCGTGTTTGTGTTATCCACTTTGTGTTATTTTAAATTTAACTAATTTTAAATCACTAACAATTCTGTGATGGGAGAACTGACAAAACCCACTAATTTACCTCTTTAATTTGACTCCCCAACCCAAACCTTCCCAAACCATGTAGTTTGTTGAATGTTTTCGGTCATCGAGGTGATTAAATCCAAACTTTAAATGGAGCTCAAATTAGGTTTGTCCAAGTTGAGTTGCCGTTTAACGCACTTCAATATGGCGACAAATCGGGCAGTACCGTACTTCCGGTAGTATCACGGCCTGTCGCAAGACAAGACAATTGGGCACGTTGTTATGGCTGTGCTCCTTGAAACAACACTTGGCGATATTGTTATTGATTTATATACAGAAGAGAGACCGAAAAGTAAGAACATTTTCCGTTTTAATGCATCTTACTCTTATCAACTAGATGTTTTCGCTGGGTATGCTACATTGCTAACGACGTAAAACTAAAACTTCTAACGTTGTAAACGTAATCAAACTACTGTTTTTGAACAAACGAATGTTCTTATTGCAAGCAATTTTGATCAGGTGCTGACTAAATATATGACTCCCTTTTTTTTATACAGCATGCCTCAACTTTCTGAAATTATGCAAGATTAAGTACTACAACTATTGTCTCATTCACAGCGTCCAGGTAAGATTTATGTTCGAACAAGTACATTGGAAAGGAAAGCAAATATCCTTGTCATTGTGACGTTGTGATTCACACTAATGAACACAACGAAATGTGACTTCTGCATTTAACACATCTTTTAAGTGAACAGTGGGCAACTTTGAGCGCCCGGGGAGCAGTGTGGGGGACCATGCTCAGTGGACCTCAGTGGTAACTTTGCGGTAGGGGGATTAAAAACACCAACTGCTCCTGAAAGAAAGAATCCCTCTATAGCAATTATTTATTTTCCTTCTTCTAATCACACTTTGCTAAACAATGTAAATATAAGCATAGAAATATAATACTGGTACTATTGGTACTAAATACCTCTGCCAAAGATACATTTTAAACATTATACACTATTAAAATTTATAATACTAATAAACTATTTTATTGTGTCTACCTGACATAATGACAATAAAGGACTTTTCAATTCAAATACTATAAATATATTCTCAAGTGTAGATGGATGAGGCATGATCAATGAAAAGCAAAAGAGAGAAAGAAAGGAGAAAAAAAAACATGTTCTCTTGTATTTTCACACGCTGAGTACTGGTGTTTAAACTGTGTAGCACACAAAGTGCCTCCGCAGTGTAACACATGAAAAACAAGTTGATGTTTTTGTTGGAGGTGGGCGGGCTTAGGCTCAACACTGCCATTCTGATGTGCACCCATGACTCGGTGTTCCATGTTGGTTACAGAAAATATTGCGAATGTCTCTTTGTAATTGAAGCGTCTAAAGAGCTTTCATTTTAGTTTCTCCAGCTTTGAAGGTGAATTTGTATAAAGTTTTAATTATATATTCAAATTTCTTCTTTCTAACCTTCTCACCCTAGAGGGAATTCATCTTTCAGACAGGAGACCCCACTGGTACTGGTCGCGGAGGAGAATCTGTTTATGGGTCAGTTATTATTTTCAATAGTATCGGATTTGTTTTATGTTTTTTCTATCTATGTCATGTTTTCTCTAACACTCATTTGCTAATAGAAAACTCTATGGAGACCAAGCCCGCTTTTTTGATGCAGAGAAAGTGCCACGTATCAAACACAAAAAGAAAGGAACAGTATCAATGGTCAACAATGGAAACGATCAACATGGCTCTCAGGTAATTATCAAGGGTTATAACAAACAATAAGAACAATAATTTAGAAAGTTGATTTCATACAGTTTTACTTTGTTTCAAAAACAAATTATATCAATTGAAAAACAACATATCGTTGTTATTAATGAAGACTTAGGACTAGAGCTGGGCGGTATACCGTTTGCACCAGTGTACCTTAAATTTGGTTTTTATGATATGAATTTTGCATTTAGGAACACATGGAGGCGGAATGTTGCACAGCGGTAGATTGAGCAAACAGTAAACAGTGTAGCACCAAACAAACCAACTGTGCATGAGAGTGGTGGTAGTAGTAGTGGCAGTACAGTGAGTTGACCGGTCGGAGAGAATGGAGGGAGATAATTCTAACACACTCATTCCAAAAAAAGGAAATTTGCAAAGGTTGTCGAGCTACTGTTTTAGCCGGCGGTGGCAACACAAGTAATTTGCTTCACCACCTCCGCCACAAACATATCCTGGACTACGAAGACTGCATGAAATCTGCATCTTCTCCCCTGTCCCTAACGTAACGTAACGCACTGCAGAAACACATAACACTACACAGACGTCCCTGGTAGGTGCGTTTGCTAAAGGGGTCGTCTTTTAAAAAAGCAAATGGTGGAATGATATTAACAACTCTATCACAATCCACTTAGCCAAAGACTTTTATTATTTGTTATAAATATTAATAAATCTATAAATGTTAATGAAGTCTATATGGATGCAACTTGTTTAAGGAGGTGTGGTTGTTTATGAAGTATTCACTTTGCAGTCACAGGGGGCACATCTCTCTTACATTGCAGTCATCTTTAAATGATGTTTTCAAGTTGCACAAAAACGAATTCTGTATTTTTACTGCAACTGTCTGGATCATTCATTCTGATTTCTGCACCTCATTACAATTATGAGTGCCTGACACTCAATTCTTTGAACAGCAACATTTTGTGGAACCATTAAAACCAGGGTTAATAACTATTAATAACTATAATTATTTTCTAAACAATTAGGAATTGGGGTTAACACGCAAAAAACAATACCATCAAATACCGTGATAATTTCTAAAAATACCGTGATATCAATTTTTGTTTATACCTCCAGCTCTACTTAGGACTTGCATGCCACATTAGATGGCATGTGATACTTAAGATAACTGGTTCCGTGCTCAGCCATGGACGTCAAGATTCTGGATTCTCAAACTCTGCTGAAAATCCTAAAACAATCATTTTACAATAATAGTTTTAGAAATCTAACGTTAAAAACGTTACCACTTCATTGTTGTTTGTCAATGTGCACAATTTTGTTGCATAACTAGTCACAAAGTCAACTTCCATTTTACTAACTAAAAATTTTCAGCCATGCCAAATTCTTGGCCCAGTTTCCCAAAAGTGCAAACATGTTATTCTAAAAAATTGGGTTACATCTGCAGAGAATTTCTCCCTATTCACAACAGTAGGTCTTAATAAAAAAAAAAAAGGTCTCCATCTTTGTGCCTCATTTGAGCAGCTTACTAAAGACGTCAGGGTCCTTATGTATAAAACTCATGTAACTTTTTTCACGATCACATTCAGATGTATCAATACTGAAATAGTTGTAGAAATGTGCTGTGTCCAAAAATCCATAAAAAGAGTGCCACACAATAAACTGTCGTGGAAATATCTGGGACTGTCTGCAACTCGGAAGGTGCCATCAGCTTTTTTTGCCTTACAGCTTCGTGCCATGGGCGACACTTAGTAGTGATACTGTAAAACAGCTAATAATTTAAGTAAAGTCATCAGAATGATGTTCACATCAGAGACACAACTGAACAATTAACACGCAAAGATATTTGCATTTGTATGGGTGGATGTGAAAGAATGTAACAAGTGGTAAAGACAATCTTATTAACAACTGCTTTCGACTAAGTCAGGTCGAAAGTAGCGACTGTGTTAACCTCCTGGACTGGAGCTGGCAAGTAGTTTCATAACAGTGGGGCTTGGTTGCAAAAGGCTTTGGCTCCAAATCTAGAGTTTAAAATTTGTGAAACCACAAAGCCTGCATCTTGTGGAACAAAGAACAAGAAACAAGGGGTTGTTGTGGGATGAATTTATATTCCACTTTATAGGAGTGTGCCAGACCATAAAGAACTGTATATGTATGCACAAGGACTTTTTAAACATTATAAAGATTGAAGTAGGCAGTCTTGCAGACATGTTTAAAATGAAAATTAAAAGACAGTTCCTGGTCGAAAATAACATTGCGGTTCTAGAGGCAGCAGAAAAGCTATTTTCTGAAGCTATTATGTCAGATAAAGAGTCCCTTACATGTGTTGGACCTATGACTAATGTTGGGCAAGTTACTTTAAAAAAGAAAGTTATTATTTTACTAGTTACTGCTCTGAAAAAGTAACTGGTTACATTACTAGTTACTAAATTATAAAAGTAACTAATGACTAGTTACTTTAATAATAATGAAGGTAAACAAAAACATAGCAGTGCTAAAATGACCACATTATTATAGCTATGTAAAGTTAACTCTAACTAATCTGATTTTAGCAATGTGCAAGTAAAACAACTGCACTCTTCTGGCAGTGCAACAATTAAACAACAACACACTATTGGCAGTGTAGCCAATAGAGAGTGGGTGTGCTGCTGTATTGTGTTGCATGTGTGAGACTGTTTATTTCCCTATAGAGCAAAAAGACCCGCCCAGGTCACTTTCTGATTGCCTTAGCCTGAACCGTTAACCTATGTCAACCAATTATTGCTCCTTTTCAACGCACGGGTTCAGTTAGTGTGCACGGCCGTATTTCACTCATGACTTTGAGAGTTACCACACACACACTGACAGGTTGCAGAAAGGCTCCGCTGCTACACAGTCCTCTCTCCGGGGCCAGCAACACCCTTTTACATCACAGTAACAATAACTCAATCAATCAACTTGTACTTGTTTTATTATATTGTATTTTTATGCTCTGGTAACATCCATTGAACTGTCTGTCCGTCCAGGGAGTGGATCCTTGTCCTGTGGTTCTCCCTAAGGTTTCCACCGTTTTTTTTTCCCTGTTAAAAGGGTTTTTTTTTTCCCCTTGGTAGTTTTTCCTTACCCGGGCTGAGGGTCTAAGGACAGAGGATGTTACAAACACTGTAAAGCCCTATGTGACAAATTTGATTTGTAAATGTGGGCTATATAAATAACATTTGATTGATTGATGTGAGCTCCAGTGGAGCTGACAGATTGTTCCATTGTCTGATACAAAGATGTATAACGGGCTAAGGTGTTAGTGCAGTCTGCACTGAGAACAGAAGTTAAGGGAGTTTCTTACTGAACAAATATGTCCATTCCATCGGTCTCAATCATTCAACTTTGTAAAACTTGTGGCTCAGTTAGTGTGCTTCTTTGACGACTTCACTCACGCACACTTTTCTTTTCATATTTATACCTGTGGACATTTGGCATGACACTCCACCTCTCTGACCAAGATCTAAGGTCCGCTTTAGTGTCAATTGTTTCCCATCGTCATGACACTACCGTAAAAAGTTTTGCATTCTCCACGTGTGCACTCAGCTCCACATTAATTGAATTTAACCTAATGAAAGCCCTTGGATTCCTGTGGTGCACACAATTATGCATATGAAATTGTTTGTTTTTTCTGTTTTTGTGTGTGCGCACTTTCTGACCATAAAATTCTATGCAACATTGAAACATGAGGCCGAGCTCCTTTGATGTATCTGTAGCAAATGTTATCCCTTCAATTTCATCACTAAAGTGTCTTCTTTAAAGCAAAGAGGTTGAGTCTCATGGAGTCATTGAGCAAAAAAAACTAAGAAGTACACTTTTTGCACATTCACTGAGATCTATTTAGATCCTCTGCACTTCTGACTGTACTGGGTCTGTTATAAAGATACATTTTTGAATGCAAGAATAAAGGATGAAAAATAATTCAACAATTGACTTAAATTCACTTTATTTTTATGAAAAATATAAATAATTTTAAAAAGGTACTACTCCTTGTGGGTCTTTACATTATTATATAATGTACGCAAAAGTGGGGTCAGGTTTTACATTTATCTTCATTTTATTTGACATTGTGCATAGTTGGAATGTCCGAAAATATTCTTATAATTTTGTAATTGTTTTAATTTTTGAATAAATAAATATCATTTATGCAATGGCCTTGCTTTGATTTTATTGAGGTTTGGTGCTCAAAGCCGTTGCAATGGTCCTAATATTTGGTGTAATGATTTATTTTGGTGTTATCTACCTTGGTTTCCCTTATTTTGGCCCTAGAATTTTTATTTCAGTGCATCACTATTAGCAACGCATTTATTGATTTTAATATACGTTTGGTCCATGGCCTTATTTGAGTAATGGCCCTGTAACATTGGTTGGTTTGTTTGTTTGTTTGTTTTCAGTTTCTTATCACCACTAGTGAAAATATCGACTATCTGAATGGAGTCCATACTGTCTTTGGTGAAGTCACAGAAGGCTTGGACATCTTGTCTAAAATCAACGAGGCCTTTGTTGATGAAGATTTTGTTCCTTTTCAAGATATTAGGTTGGTAACTCAATTAACTCAACTTTTATTTGTTTATAGTGCCAAATCACAACAACCGCCATCCCTTTTCAGAACAATCATGCCTTAAAGATGCAGTAATAGGAAAAACAAATTACAAATTGATTAAAGTAAATATAACAAGAATGATTACACTGTAGGATAAATCACACCGTAATCCTGGAGGATCCATTCGATGACCCTGCTGGCCTGCCTATCCCTGATCATTCTCCAGAGCCTGCTCAGCTCGATGTAAGTACAGATTAATTATCATTAATTGTCAGTCAAATTCCAGATTAAATTAGTTGCAGTTGCATATTCAGAAAGAAATATCTGGCTGCTAAATTCACTCCTGATGTGGCTACATGTAGCACAATGCTATAGAAATTTTGTATTTTTGTTAGGGATGTCCGATATAACATTTACCGATATCGATATTGCAGCAACACTTAATTTCTGATACCGATTTAGGCAGCTAATTTCCCCTGAATTAGTGTGATACCAGACTAAATGCACTCTATAAATAACTGTGTACAACATAAACACACTACTTCAATATAGGTTATGGAAAACTGACACAAACTGTAAACAAGAATTGTCTAGTGTTGGACAGATTCCAAAAACATTGGTTTACATTATAAACCGGGCTCATTCAGCCCTCACAACAATAGGCAATATAAATGGGCACAGGTAGAAACAGCTGCAGTATAAAGAGTAAAAAGCCCGCTTTAATGAGAGAAAAAAAACATTTCAGCATCGTCACCATGTAGACAAGTGTTCTCTTTGATGACATGAGAGACAACACCGAACGGCGTTTCACTGGCAAATGTCCGAGAAATACTTATTTCGAATACAATTAGTCTCCAGGACGATGAACTCCGTGAAGTTTGTCTGACTTCTTTTGCTCTTCTCTTCTTTACCGTAATTAACTCTGAGTCTTTGAGAGAGAGACATTTATCGTTGTTGTTTCACTGAGTCCATTCCACGTTGTTTTTCTTTACTTTGCTGCATAAAACGCCTCGTGATGAAGTGTTATGTGAAATCTTCCACCTTCTCCCATCCTCACATGATCAGCTACTTGCAGTCATTAACAATTACAGTTTTCTATCCACAAAAAACTCCAGACCTCCTCCTCAGAGTTTTTCTAACTTCATCCTTTCTAATCTGATCTACCTTCTCCCTGTTAAGAACTGGCTCCTCATTCCTACGCTCCCTATCATTTTCCTCATTTAACAACCCCTCAAAGTACTCCCTCCATCTTCCTAGCCTCACTGGTGATGACATTTCCATCTTTGTCCTTAATTAATCTCACCTGCTGCACATCCTTTCCAGATTGATTTCTCTGACTTGCCAATATGTATATCTCCTTTTCTCCTTCCTTTGTGTCTAACCTCTCATACAACTCCTCGTATGCCTTTTGTTTTGCCCTAGCCTCTTTCCTCTTCACCACCCTTGGCCTCTCTCTGTATTCTAGTCTATTCTCCTCTTTTCTGTCACCTATCCCATCTCTTCTTTGCTAATCTCTTCCTCTGAACACTCTCCTGAACCTCATCATTCCACTACCAGGTCTCTTTGTCCTCCTTTCTTTGTCCAGAGGAAACACCTAGCACCTTCCTAGCTGTCTCCCTAATGACTCTAGCTGTGGTATCACAGTAATCTGGGAATTCCCCACCACGGACCAGAACTGCTCTCTCTTCTTTTCCAAAGTCTCCACAACATTCCTCTTTCCCTAACTTCCACCACTTTTGTACTATACAGTCATGGTAAAAATGTTAGACTACCCTACTGTTTGTTCCTTTTATACCTGGAATCACTGAAGGCGCATGAATATACTGATAATAACAAAAGTAGCTCATAAGAGTTTAATTTAATATATAACCATATTTCATCGTCTTGATAGTAACCAAAACAACTTAAGTTCTTACATCAATAGGTCTGGCATTGTACTGCAAAACAGTGTTTCAGCATTCCCTGTTTTCATCTTTATTGTATTCTGCAGGTAATATAGTGATATCAAACTTTTAAATAATAAAGAAATAAAGCAAAACAAGGTTAGTCTAATATTTTATGCATTTTAACCTTTTTCTTTTTTTTTCTACTTTTATTTATATTTTATTTTCAATGCAGAATTTCAGTTTAGTTATGCAATAGTTTTTTACTGTACCCGGTCACATATCCACCCATTAGTACATCTTTCAAAACAAAGTCTTCTCCTTTCAGCTTGTCCTTTTTTCAGGGGTTGCCACAGCAAGTCATCATGTTCTATCGCACCCTGTCATCTGTATCTTCAACTATTACTCTAGCCACCTCCATGTCCTCCCTTACTGCATCCATAAATAACCTCCTTGGCCTTTCTCTTCTTCTAATAATCTTCTACTAATATAACCACTGCCCTCCCTCCGAGAATGACAAACCATTGCAATCTGGCTTTTTTTTTTTTTCAGATTGGAACAGCAGGTAAACACTTGACTGTTGCGTAGCAATAGCGCTATTGCTTTCACAGGCATTTATAGCCTCTCCTGCCACCCTCTGGAATAGAAGAGTAATATATATATATGCCACACTTATTACAATGCAGACGCCCAACAATTGTTAATTAGGTGATATTGGATAATTTCCCGCGGCACACCTGACGATCTCTCACAGCAGACTAGTGTGCCCGGCACAGAGGTTGAAAATCACTGGAATAAGGCATAAAGAATATTGAACAGAGGGACAGAAGGAAGAAAGAGGACAGAGGGCATCAATAGAGTACTCTGTGCCATGGGACCCCTGGCTTTCTTAACCTACAGGAGCATATCTAGGATCCAATGTCTAGCATTAGGCCTCACATGGGGTCTACGGCTGGATCTGTAGGCCATTGTGGGCGCTGTCAAAAAGAAAAGCCCTCTTCTCTCTAGTGCAAACCTCCACTTTTTAGGTTCTCTTCTAGTTGCCTACTCTCACAATGTCATCTGTAAACATCATTGTCCATGGAGACTCCTGTCTGACCTCATCTGTCCATCTGTCAAAGCATACAAGAAGGGCTCAGGGTAGATCTTTGATGCACACCTCACCACTGTTGTATTGTTCTTACACATATCCTGCACCAATCTAACATATCTGCCACTTCTGACTTCCTCATACATCCAAAAGGGGTTTAGTTGTAAGGAACTAGACTTCTGGAGTTAAAAGACGTTTCATATCTCAACTGAGAAACTTCATAATTTTCTGGTTGATGTTGGAGGGAACTCTAGTAGTTATGCTACTCTAGACCACTCCCTTCACCACTGCACAAAGGTGTGAAGATGACACTAACTTGTGTCTAGTGAGTGGTGAGAGTCAAAAAGTAGGTACTGACTGTACCTTTGACTCTGACAACCCACTTGAACACAAACCCAGTGTCATCAGGATCCTGCAACACCAGGCAGACAACATTCCATCCGAAACAGAGGGGAAAGAAAAGGAACACACACACATCAGACAGGGCCTAAAAACTTGTGGCTACCCCCAACCCGGCCTTCAGCAAAACAGGTAAAAGGCAGAATAAAGGAACTACTACAAAACACATCACAAAAGGTCAAGAGGAAACACATGGTAGTGCCCTATGTATTGGGGTATCCAAGAAACTGTAGGATTTTCAGCAAATACAACATTCCTGCTAACTCCAAGCCGGAGCATGCTTCTCTAGACGGGTGTGACAACGACTTCCGTCCACATCTGGACATGTGACAAGAAAACTGCTCATTTACATCAGGAGCAGTTTTTGTCTAAAAAGGTGTGACCTCATACAAAACCACAATTCCGCCCTTGGCCCTTGTAAATTGCCACAAGAACACTTTTCCTCCACTGATCAGGCATCCAAAATGTCTCTAAAATTCTATTGAACTACTTCCCCTAAGCACTTCCATACCTCCACTGGTATCAGGACCAACTGCCTTTCCACTCTTTATCCACTTCAGGGCTTTTCTAACTTCATCCTCCACCCTGTTAAGATCTGAATCCTCATTCCTACTACGCTCCCTATCATTTTCCTCATTCAAAAACTCCATAAACTACTCCCTCCATCTTCCATGCAAACCTTCCTCACTGTTATTGACATTTTCATCCGTGTTCAAAATCCACCTCACCTGCTTCACATCCTTCCCAGACTGGTTTCTCTGCCTTGTCAATCTGTGTAACTCATGTTCCTCCTTCCTTTAACCTCTTATACAACCCTTCATATGCCTTTTGTATGTCCCTGGCCACTTCCCTCTTCACCTCCCTTGCCCTCTCTCTGTACTCCAGTCTATCCCTCTCTAATTTGCTCACTATCCCATCTCTTCCTTGCTAATCTCTTTCTGTGAACACTCTCCTGAACTTCATCTTTTCACCACCAGGTCTCTTTTGTGTTCCTTTCTCTAACCAGAGAACACACCTAGCACCTTCCCACATGTCTCCCTAATGACTCTAGCTGGTATCGCAATCATTTGGAAATTTTCCACCACAGCCAAGAACTGCCCTCACTTCCTTTTTGAAGTCTTCAACATTCCTTAACTTTTCCTTAACTTCCACTACTTGATCTTCTGCTCAGTCTTCATCCTCTTCATTCTATTCATTGCCAACTTGCACACTACCATCCTATGCTGTTTGTCTTCACCAGGGGTGGGCAAACTTTTTGACTTGCGGGCCACAATTGGTCCTAAAATTGGACATGGGGGGCCGCGTCCATAGCAGAGAGACGGAGTGTTAGTCCGATCTAAGATAAATGGCACGTAAAAGTCACGTATAAAACCTAAAATCCTACATTTTTAATACTCTTTATGACATTAACTATTGGGGAAACATGTTTTACAGGGAAAAGACAGTTGTATAATGACATGGACAAGATTGGTGGGCAGCATTAAAAAGCCCAACGGGCCACATCTGGCCCCCGGGCCTTAGTTTGCCCATGCCTGGTCTACACACTCACCTGCCATTACCTTACAGTTAATAATCTCTATCAGATAACCTCTTTTTTACAGAATATAATCTACCTGTGCGAACCTGCCTCCACTCTTGAATGTGGATACCCACTGATAATGTTCAACATCACTACTTCTATTTCTACCTTCACACACATCAACCTGTCTTACACTCGTTTCACATAGACCACGTTCCTTGCTTACTCTTCCCTGATGATCACCTCTTCCCTACTTAATTTCTCTTCCTATCTAGTCTATAGTAAAATAACTTAAAACCACCTCCATTATTTTTTAGCCCTGCAGCCCTTTCACCTGGTCTCCTGCACACACAACATATCGACTCTTCTTTTCTCCATCATGTCAGCTAGCTCTCTACTTTTTACCTGTTATTATATCTACATTTAGGGTTCCCACCTTCAAACCAACACTTTTAATCTTCCTCTTTTCCCTTTTTGCCTTAATCAATCACCCTCCTCCTTTTCTTTGTCTCTGACCAACAGTAGTCCAATTTTTTACAGTACCCTGTAGGTTAACAGCACTGTTATTCCGCTATGGAAATCATTTTGTTTTCTTGCATCATTGATTTGCCCTACCTGACTCAACCCTCACCTTTTATCCGGTCTTGGGACCGGCACTAAAAAACACTGGCTTGTTCTCCCTCCTGGCTGGTTTGTCTCTAAACCATACATCGAAGCACAATTTAATGCAATGCATGTTCATATAAACCATTGTTTCTTTTTGTATGCCAGATTTGTATTTACACATACTTACAATACTATTTGTCTGTAGCTGTGTCATTACCAAATGTGAACTCTGTATTGATGTCTCTGTGTCCAGAGTGGAAGAATTGGTGCCGATGAAGTAATTGATGACACAGAAGGAAAAGATGCAGATGAACTGGAGGAGAGGTTTAAAGAAAAAGAGGCAAAGACTCGGGCCATCCTGTTGGAGATGGTAAGGAGAAATCTGTTCTTAATTAGTATAATACTTTTTTATTGGTATAAGAATAAGGTACAAGAATACTAAATTTCAAAATTTGTTTAGGTGGGTGATCTGCCTGATGCAGATGTGAAACCTCCAGACAATGTATTGTTTGTATGCAAACTTAACCCAGTCACTACAGATGAGGATTTGGAGATCATATTTTCTCGCTTCGGGGCCATAAAAAGGTAACTATTTATAAAAAGAGTATTTATTGCACAAGTATGTATGCACATTTTATCTA
Source organism: Paraplagusia blochii (assembly GCA_016785265.1). Taxonomy (NCBI): domain Eukaryota; kingdom Metazoa; phylum Chordata; class Actinopteri; order Pleuronectiformes; family Cynoglossidae; genus Paraplagusia; species Paraplagusia blochii. The sequence continues at coordinate 84,219 of JAFBJS010003081.1, forward strand.
CAAAACTGTACATAAAGATTGCGTCTTAATGTAACAATTATTTTGGATTTGTTAATATATATTTTGAAGCTGTGAAATAATCAGAGACTGGAAAACTGGAAATTCCCTCTGCTATGCATTTATTGAATTTGAAAAGGTAAGCAAAATTATTTGTTTTGCACCTATAAATTAAACTTAAATTAAATCAGACATGTGGATTATGTTTATTTGAATATTTTAGACCTAGAATCTTAAATCAAACAACCAGAGTAAAGGAGTTTAGAATTTATTTTGATAAATGATAATTAATATTTGAAAATATGCCTGGTGCCATGTATAATCTTTGCCCCCACTACACATATGCCACATGCAGAAGGTCAAGGCTTCAAGACCCAGAATAACCAAATACTTGATGATGTCTCCCATGGCAGTCTGTAAAATCCCCCATTGTGTGTTTAGGAATTCAGTTTTTTGGTCTGAAAACCAGCAAGGTGCCTAAATAAAGACCTGCGCAACATTTTCACCTTCTTGGCATACCAATAAACTTAAGAGTTTGAACTGTGGGGAGTGGAAAACAGAAGAAGCAGGATGATCTGTTTTTTTTCTGTTTGTTTCTTTTACAAATTAGCTGTTATGCAAGGACATCTGTATTTCCAAATTCAACTGCCAATTTAAATTAATTTGGGAGTCTTTTCATTTCCAAAAAATAAATAAATAAATAAAAGAAATAGTGTACAGTATTATAAAAATGACATCACAGTTTCCTGTCATTTGCCAACTGAGCATGTGATATCTTTCCTTTATTTTCTGAGCCGTGTTTGATTTTAAGTAATTTGGGTGTATTGCGATTTTTGCAAAAGGCGAGTCCTCAGAAGTTTTTTTCCACTTCCTGTTATATTCTCTCTGCAGGAAGAGGACTGTGAAAAGGCATATTTTAAAATGGACAACGTTTTGATCGATGACCGACGCATTCATGTGGATTTCAGCCAGTCAGTGGCCAAAATAAGATGGAAAGGGAAGGGTATGTATAGTTATGAACTCAAAAATAATTCTAATGTATTTCTGTGTTGTATGTATTTGTTAGAGGATATATTAAAAGATACTTTTTGAATTTATCGAAATGTTTTAAATTGGATATTATTTGCAGGTTTGTTCATGGCTTTTAAAAGATAAATCTAACCTAAGCTGATATTTACGTTTCTGTGTTTAGTATGATCACCCTCCTGTAAAAAAAGAAAAAAAATAATAATGTTGACTCCTAGGTGGAAAATATACCAAAGATGACTTCAAAGCCTACGAGAAGGATTTAGAGAACCGATTCAAGCTGGCCATCAAAGATCAAGTGAAGCCTAAACAAGGGTATTTTGTACATGGCATTATTTAAAGATAAGCTAAGGGGTTAGGCTGGTTGTAATGTACAGTGGGTACAGAAAGTATTCACACCCCTTTAAATTTTTCACTTTGTGTCATTGCAGCCATTATAATAAATAAAATAAATAAGTTCATTTTATTTCTCATTAATGTACAGTGGGTACCCAATCTTGACAGAAAAAAAATGTTATTGAACTGGTGTTAAAGAAAAGAAATGCAAATTTATTAAAAAGAAAAACTGAAATAATAACATGGTCAGAAGTATTCCGACCCTTTGCTCAGTATTGAGTATAAAAACCATTTTGAGGTAGCACAGCCATGGGTCTTCTTGCTGAGTGTTGTAGCATTGTGGCAAATGGCTGCAATGAATCAATAGGTGACAAATTTAAAGGGGTCTGAAAACTTTCCGTACCCACTGTATAATAACTAATAATAGTATAATAACTAGAAATATTTTATCCTTAATTTTCTCTTAAGTTACAAGTATGACCTGCTAATAGAAGAGGATCAGAAGAAGACCAGCCAGAGCTTTTTAAGGAAAAAGGATAAGAAAACAAGTCATTATCACACCAGGGATCGAGACAGTGAGTCCAAAACATTCAAGGTAATCAGCCATTTTTTTTCTTTTATTTAACTATTTTAATGTGTGTATTTTATGTACATCACCATTATTGTATCCTCTTCTTAAGGCAGTTCAAAGTTTGGGTAGAAGAAGTGCTGACAATTAAAATTTCTGTTGGTTCTCTTACGTCCTGTCTCTTAGATGTTAAATACCACAAACCCCCTAACAGTCACTAAGACAAGACTCTTGGCAAGGGTCTTCAGAAAAACCCTGGATGGAACTACATGAGGTTTCAGGAGACAAGCTTCTGAAAACCATAAAAAGAAAGAGTTGTAAATTAGGAAACATTGGGTTACCATTTATTTTTTTTACCTTATTAATCTCTTGGGAGTATCCTTCAGGAAATTATGCCTCTGCATTTAACACCGTAGTGAGCACGGGTTTGCTGGCTGAGCCAGAGTCCAGGGAGCAGTGTGTGAGGACTATGCTCAGGGCACCTTAGTGGTACCTTGACAGTCAGGGGATTCGAACCTACCTCTATCTCCAATCTCTCCTGACACTTCTCCAGCTGTTTCGTCCTTTTGTACTCTCTTCACCTCTTTTCCGCAGTCTGAACTGCTCTGAACAGTTGATATGATAAGATGATAATGATAGATGATAATGAACAAGGAATGTAATAATTGAACTTATTTTGATACAAAGTACATTTAAATATTTGTGTGTCATTGCTATTTTTTTATATTCAGGATGTTTACGAAGATAAACATAGCCGGACAACAAACAGGGAACACAAATCTAGCAAGCACTTTCTCAAACACAAGACTGAAAGAAGTGATAAAGGTGATGTCCACCACCACAGAGACAGGAGTCGCAGCCCTCACTGGAAAGGATCAAAGGACAAAGAGAAAAGTAAATACAGATAAGATCTCAAACATAGATTATTTTGGAACTTATACAAAAGCATCTGCTTATTGTTTGTAATAGATCGAGCTATGTGTGAATCAACATCTGCTTTATATTCGCTAATGCAAATCATGCTTTCAGTGTGTAGTCAAAAGATTAAGTGACCAATAGATAGAATTACATGTGACTACAGTTAGTAGTGTAACATTTCTCAAAAAATGTAGCATTACAGTACTAGGTGCTTGCAAATTGATGTAACTGAGATATGCTATATATAGATAGATTTTTTTCTTTTTTTACTTTAATGTTCCTTTACATTTTACATTTGTTAGAGAATGGTCAAAATGTGTTCTGCATTGCTTTTGGAAATAAAACATTTAAGTCTCAAATAACAAAAAGGTCATCTTTAATAACATCAGTCAAAATCACAGCCTGTTCTCTCACATTCTGCTATCTAAGTTGGAGTGTAGCTAAAATTTTTACTTGGTTACTTCATCTTGCATCTTGTAAACCACAACCTGACCAGTCTAGTTCCTTAGCCACTAGGCCACCACTGCCCTAACAAATATAAATTTACATGTTACATCTTCCACAGTTTGGAGAAAGGGAATTTCAACATTTTGCTTTAAAATATCAAAAAGGGTTTTGTATATGCAGTGGTTCAATATATATATATATATATATAACTCTGGAAGCTGCTGACAGAACTACTAAATGTTAATTTGTTGATGAGATGATTTGTTTTTTGTTCAATTTTTATTAGTTTTAATTATGAACAATTAATAAAATATACAATTTATTTGTTTTTGTTTAAGTCCTTATTGAAACACAGGTATTTACATAAATATGTAATGATTATATTTGAGATTGTGTAAAATGTTTCGAATCTTTTTAACCACTGTATACTCAGGCATTGCCGAAAGTTTTGGAAATGCCACAAATGATGCTTTGGTTTTGTGACATTTTGGTAGATTTTTTGTGACACCATTTTGCCAAGAGTCAGTGTTTAGATATGGTGCTCCTTCATGCTGAAAAAAGTTTTCCACTGAGCGAGGCACCATCCCCACTCACAGCTCCCCGGGCACTCAAAGCTGTCCACCCTTCATTTTGGTCATTAAATCACAGGTCACATTTTGTTGCATGCAGTGGTGTGAATCACAATGTCGCAATGACAAGGGGTTTAATTTCCTTCCTTCCTTCCCTCTTTTCCTTACCAAATGTCCCAAACAGTCCAAAGGAGGTTTCATAAAAGCTTTGCATACTTCTTGCAGAATTTCAGTCTGTTGATATCAGTCCTTGATATTTCTCCTGGAGCTTCTTAGGTGCCCTTCTTGTCACCGTACTTCAGTTTGAAAGTCTATGCCTCACTGCACGTGCAGTCACAGTCACACCTACCTGTGGCATTCCTGAGCAAGTTGTGCACTGACAGAAACATGATTCCGTAATTCTATGAACTCCTGTTCAGGAGGTGCTGGAACATCCTGAAGCCTCTATTGCTGCTGATGAACCTGTCTCTTTCCATGATTCTACAAATGTTTGACAGGTTCAATATTCTTATCACCAATTTTCCTTGCAGGTGAGGCTATGTTGATGCAATGCAATGATTATTGCACATGTTTATTTGGAGGCAACCAAGATAACCATATCATAGTCTACCTATAAAATTAAAAGAAAAGGACTGTGAATTTCTTTCCTCAGGCCATCAGGACACTGAACTCTGCTCCCACCACATAACCACTCAGCCCGTCAAGAACACATATACATACTGTACATACTAAATACCATGCACATGTCACTTTGTGTTCACTTCCGCCACATCACTGCCATCTGCTTGAACTGTCTTGTTTAAAAATATGTTAAGAAAATTGTCTCTATATACTGCACATATACACTGTGTTTCAATTATTATGCAAACCATATTTTCTCAGATTTTCCAAAATGATCTATATGAATGGTAGTCATCATGTTTTTCCATTCACCAACCATTAAACAATTAAAATGTTTTTGAATGAACCTCCCAATGATAATAGTACATTTAAAAAAAAAATGCATGTTCCAAATTATTACGCACAATGAGTTTGCACACTTTTTATTGTCATAAAGAACAAAACATGGTTATGTGTGAAATTATTAACATTAGCTGAAAATATAACTGAAAATCAGGCTCAATTTAAATAACATTATCACAAGTCACAAGTCACATCTGAACATACGACCCCTTGTTGAAAAGGCCCTTTACAGTAAAGCCTCCCAGAGCTGTTGTTGAGATGTGAACTGCCTCCCAATATCATAAACACTTCTCTTGATGATGCTCCAGAGGTTTTCAATAGGGTTCAGGTAAGGGGAGGAAGGGGGCCACACTATAAGTTTGTCTTCTTTGGTGCCCATTGCAGCTAGAGATGCAAATGTCTGATTTGCAATATGGCATGGTGCATTGTCATACATGAAAATTACCTTGTTCCGAAAAGATTGATTCTTCCTTTTGAACCATGGCAGGAAGTGTTCTTTGAGGAACTCCGCGGTCGTTGGCTAATAGAATGGAGGAACTGTGCACTTGCTCGGACAGAGGGAGTACGCTGTGAGCAGTATTTAACTTCTAACTAACTTCACTAGCCACAGTGCAACTGTACCTGGCTTGAATACTCTGCAGGCAGACAGAGACACCCTCCTTAGTAGGAAGAAGGGCTGTGGGGGTGCTATCCTGGTGAATGAGAGGTGGTGCAATTGTGACCGCATCACTGAGAAGGACCATTTCTGTTCACCTGACATTGAACTTCTAGCTTTGGGAGTGCACCAATCTATCTGCGAAGGAATTTACTTTTGTTCTCTTCATTGGAATTTACATCCCCTCCCTCAGCAAAATCAAGGTGCCGCCTGTGGAAAATTATACTCTGTGGTAGGTGGCCTGCAGTCTAAACATCCCAACGCTTTACTTTTGATATCTGGTGATTTAAACCATGCTTCCTGGACCTAAGTAGCACACTTCGGGTTTCATTGTCTTCCATAACACCAAGATGGGACCGTCTCGTCACAGCAAAACAAGCTCAGGGCTCCCACTGATTCAGTGCTGCTGTGAGTCGCAAGTATTTCCATACTCTTTGGGGTAAAAGAGTTTAGTCAGGCAACTGGACATTCAGTTTTTTGGAAACGTTTCAGCACAGCGGTGACTTTTAGCCTAAGTTGTTTGGCTTCTGTGGTGCTTATCCTGTTGTTTCTGATGGCTGTCTCTGTGGCTGTGATGAGGTCAACTGTGGGGATGTGGGCCGGAGAGACTGCAAAATTCAGCCCTTTGGCCAAAACATCCTTTTCTGGCTGGGTGAGACTTCTGTTGGATAGGTTTTTGCCCAATTCTCTTGGGAGACCTGTTGTGAGTGGCTTGGAAAGACAGACAGCTCAACATAGAGGTTTACAGGAAACCAACCCACACTGACCAGTACCTCCGTTTTGACTCCCACCACCCACTTGAACACAAACTGGGGGTTATCCGAACTCTCCAGTCACAGGCGGACACCATCCCCACTACAAATAGAGGTAAGATGAGGGAACAAGCACATATTAAGACATCCCTTAAGAACTGCGGTTATCCCAAATGGGCCTTCCTTAAAACCACTAAGGAAAGGCCTACAGAGAGGGAGGACAACAGGAAGGGTAATGTCGTAATTCCTTACGTTGCTGGGGTCTCTGAGAAACTCAGACAAATTTTTAACCAATATCAGATCCGTATGCATTTCAAACCCGGCAAAACCCTAAGACAGAAACTGGTTCATCCCAAAGACAAGATCCCAAGACACAGGCTGGACACCGTGGTTTATGCCATTCAGTGCAGCAAGGAGTGTTCGGACCTCTACTGTACATTGGGGAAACCAAGCAACCATTACACAGACGCATGGCCCGATATAGAAGGGCCAACACCTCAGGTCATGACTCAGCCGTTCACTTACACCTAAAGGCTACCAACCAGAGAAGACAGATGGTTTGAGAGAGGTGTTAAAGAAGCCATTTTTGTCAACCTGGAAAAACCATCCCTCAACGGAGGTGGTGGTTTGAAACATAACCTCTCACCCACCTACAAAGCCCTTTTGGGAACAATACCCAAAAGATTCCACTCTCATCAACCAGTTTCGCATATTAACGAGCCGTGTGACCAAAACCACTCCAATAATGACTCTAACGACCCATCAATACCCACCCAACGACTGGTACCACACTTCACAGATATCCTCAGGGCCACCCAACAGGAGGGACCTGAAACACCCCTTCCTCCCCACTCACAGCATATAACTTCTGTTACTCCCCACTAACAGTTACAACTGAAGAAGCCTCTTGGATGAGAGGTGAAACGTTTTACAAAAAACTGAATGTCCAGTTGCCTAACTCTTTTACCTTGACCATGACCTGGATGACTGAGAACCTGCATTGTGCAGAAAGGATGTTGCTCATGTCATGTTCTGTTGTTGGTGCGACGTCACAGGGACGTCGCTAATAAAGGTGCACATGATTAAGCAGTGGATTTACGGTCATTTTTTTATTACAGAGAAAATACAACAGTTTTTAATAGTCTATAAAGTGATAATCTTATCATTTTATTTTGTTTATATCTGCTACACCGGGCCATGAAAATATTGTCATACATTAAACCGGTCCACGGTACAGAAAAGGTTGGGGACCACTGCTATAGACCCAGGATCTAAAGATGGTCTTATTTATAAATAAAATAAATAAATAAATTATCCTTCAGGAAATTATGCCTCTGCATTTAACCCATCACTGTAGTAAGCAGGGGGCTGCTGGCTGGACCAGCGCCCGGGGAGCAGTGTGTGGGGGTCTGCTTCCTTAACCATTCACGGTACGAAATTGGAGAACACCGTTTGATGTTCTCCAATATGATGTTCTAGGTGTATGTTCATTGAGAGTAAGCTGCCAAAAATGTTGTGGACGCTTACAAACAACAGAAAGGAAAGTGTGAGCAAGTCATTTTTTTGGATATGACAAAAATAGTCCAGCATACATGGTGTACTATCCAACCACAAGGAAAGTACAAAAACACAGACTTGTTGAGTTTGAAGTGTAGGAAATATTATTTGTTCTGGGAGAAGTTAATCATTAAAATATTAATAATCCATGATTTGCTGTAACATAACTTAAATTTATATTCATATTTGACTTTAGCACATTAGGTCCTTCCAGCAGAAGATCCTGACAGTGGTAAAATAAACTTTGATATAACTTAAGCTGGTCTCCTTACAATAATATTTTTCTTCATCAGCTTTCACGGTTGTAAATTAGGGTGAATCATCTGTGAGTTGCCGGAGATGCTGTTAAATAAAGATGTTGTTGAAAGCAGTGTTGGTGGTGGGCCCCACATTGATATGCTGAAGAGAGCCCAGACTAGAGAGAACATTAATCATGACCAAGAAAGGTTAAAGAGTTGAGTTAGGCAACTGGACATTCGATTTTTGGAATCCAACCGGTTCTTCAGTTCTAACTAGTGGGGAGTAAAAGAAGTTATGTCCTGTGGGTGAGAAGGAAGGGTTATTCCTGGTCCCTCCTGTTGGATGGACCTGTGTTTACCTGTGGAGTGTGATACCAGTCGTTGGGTGGATATTGATGGGTCGTTACCGTCATTGTAGTGGTTTTGGTCAGATGCCTCTTTGATGTATGAAACCAGTTGTTGGGAGTGGAATCTTATTGTTATTGTTCCCAAAAGGGCTTCAGAAGTGGGTGAACAGTCGTCTCAAACTGCCTCCTCTGTTGAGAGATGTTTCTTCCAGGTTGACAAAAATGGCTTCCACCTACACTTACAGGCTACCAACCACTCTTTAGAGGACCAAAATGTTCAAATCTTGGCCAGGGAAGACAGATGGTTTGAGATAGGTCTTAAAAGAAGCCATTTTTGTCAACAGTCATTACCCAGAAAGAAGATCCTGAATTTATTGAGAAGGTCTGGAGAAGTGCACACTGACCTACCTTGGTACCTTGGTAGAACCTTGGGAACCTTGGTAGAATACTGAGTAAAATAATTTACTCCTGTATTATTTATATTACTCTTGGTTTGTATACTACTTGTGTAACACTTAACATCAAAACAATGATTGCTAATATGGTCTATGCAGAATGATCTATGCAAAGAATGTTTTACCAATGTGTTTATGCACCAACTGACACTTCACCTGCTCTGGGGTTCATCCTAATAAGTTTGTGGAAGTCATGTTGATGTTTTAGTATTATTATAATGTTTTTCCTTTGAAGATGTCCTGATAAGTTCACATGTCACATTGTTTTTAATCATTTAAGTCGTTTTCATTATAAGATGTGGAGACTAATACAGTTGCATCTCCATGACATCTGTTTCTGTCATGCATGGGAGAAACTCAAAACTAGATCAGTAAATCTAGAATGGACAATGAGTCATAAATACCACATGCCACTTTGATGTTTTTTGGCCAATTAACCATTGCCATCTCACACTTTGTATCCTAAGAATTTACTACGTTTGTATTCTGAGAACATATGAGGGGCATGTAGAAAGAAATGCAATAAGAAAGAAATAAAATTAAGTGGCTAGGGAGATACTTCATTCAGAGTTGAATGCAGATGCAGCTCTAATCTGTCCGACCATTGAAGCTTCACAAAGAAAACCTTGCTCTGAGTCCTTGTCCATTGTCATTGGAAATGTCCTACATAAAGAACTCTCACTGAATCCTTAAGTTTTTGCCTACGGTTTGGAAAGAAACTAGAACACACTCCTAAAGTAGCCAGAGAGAATGAAATACTGATTAATGACGATTATGATTAAAGATTAAATTAAATTAAGATGCGATCCAAAGACTGAGTAAACCTGTAAGCTGAAAGCCAGGATGATTTTACAAAAAGTGAAACAAATGAAAACGATTCCAAAGGGGAGTTGGTGGCCTAATGGTTGAGGAAGCAGACCTGGGTCCGCAAGGCCCCAGTTCGAATCCCCCTACCGCCACTGAGGTCCACCACTGAGGTCCACTGAGCGTGGCACTGTCCCTGAGCTTAAAGCTGCCCACTGTTCACTTTGGTGATGGGTTAAATACAGAGGTTGCATTTCGTTGTGTCACAATGTCACAATGACAAGGAGTTTGCTTTCTTTTCAGGACTTCAGGAAGGGCACAGCAGACCATGCTCCTCTCTACATCCTCGGCGACTGTGTGGAGAGGGTCCGCTCCATGAGGTTCCTTGGCGTTCAAGTCTCGGATGATCTCTCCTGGTCTGCAAACACCATAGCGGTGGTGAAGAAAGCTCAGCAGCATCTCCACTTCTTGAGAGTGCTCAGGAGAAACAACCTGGAGGAGAGGCTGCTGGTCACCTTCTACAAAGCCGCCATAGAGAGCATCCTAACGTACTGCGTCACAGCGTGGTATGCAGGGCGCTCAGCAGCAGATAGGAAAGCTCTGCAGAGAGTCATCAACACAGCCCAGAAGATAACTGGCTGCTCCCTGCCCAGCCTGGAGGACATCATCAACTCTCGCTACCTCAGTAGAGCTGGCAACATCATCAAGGACTTGTCCCATCCCAGTAACTCTCTGTTCGACCTGTTACCATCAGGCAGACGGTACAGGTCACACAAAACCAGGACAAACAAACTCAGAGATAGCTTCTTCCCAAAAGCTATCTCAGCTGTGAACAACAACATAACTGCCTAAAATAGACGACAAACTCACAATTTACTGATAACATTGATCAATGTACAATAAAAAAATATTAAAACAACTATGTGCCAATTACACCAAGTGCAATTTACCCACACTCAGGTCCACTTTTACTGCTGCTAATTGTATATTTTTGACTGTATATTTTTCATTCACTATTATTATTATTATTGTTATTATTATTACTTTGATTTTTGTTTAATATATTGTTTTTACTCTTTTTGTTTTTGGCACCAAGAGAGAAGCGCTCAAATTTCATTGTACACTGTACAAGGACAATAAAGGCAATTCTATTCTATTCTATTCTATTTAAACGGAAGCTGCTTGCTAAAACTAGGGCTAAGTACAGCAAAATTGTCATTCACATCAGCGTTAATGACATACAACTACATCAATCATTAAAACTAGCTTGACGTCGGTATGTATGGTGGCAAAATCGCCATCCGACTCAGTAGTTTTCTCTGGCCCCCTGGCAATTTGCCAAATGATAAAATGTTTAGCCGTGCATTATCACTTAACGGTTGGTTGTCAAGGTGGTGTCCCACAAATGGCGTGAGGTATATAGACAATTAGCAGATTTTCTCGGGTAGGTCTGCTCTCATTAGGCGAGCTTACATCCATCCTATGTTGGTAGGAGCAGCTCAGCTGTCTAGTAATCTGGCTAGGTGTATTAGTTCACTATCCACCTGATTCTGAACTGAGACCAGGTGGCAGAGCAATAGATTAACACACTCCTCTGCACTGCCCTCTGGTTTGTTCCCCAAACAAAACCCTATGGAGACTGTGTCTGCCCCCAGTCACTCAAAACAATTAGCAAAGGAAAGCAAAGCTATTCCTAGAAATCTTATTAAAATTAGGAGCTTCGTTACTTAACCTCAGGACAGGAGAATTAAATGTGGATTCAGTTATATCCACTCCATGTCCTCCAAAGCTACCCTTGCAATAAATTAATTTCTGACTTTAACATTAATGTGCTGTTTGCGTGATGGTGAATTTGTAGTAGTGCCCTTTCTTTTTCCTTGAACTTGTGTTTTTTCCTGATACTGTTGTTTATGCGCCTGTCCGAGTGAGGGTGAGGATCCCTATCCACTGTTGTTCACCCAGAGATTTTTCTCTGTTTTTCCTTGTCTGGGTTTTTTGGTAGTTGTTCCTCAGTCTGTCTGAGGGTCTATAAGGGCAGGGGGTATTTTTCCCTTTTTGTTCCTTTTTATTGTTTCCTATTCTTGTTTTCATTCAAGAATTTTTGTAATGTGCCTTGAGATAAGTTAATTTGCCATTATAAATGAATAAAAGTTGAAGTTTTTGAAGTTGGATCAATAAGGTGTGTCTAAGTCTAACCAATCCTTAGGAATTTGTATAATTTGGCAAGTTCATGAAGTACTGTACATGAGAATGCATGCCAGGCACTGACCCAGAGTACACAAGGGTAAACTTTCACTGGAACACACACTTTAGAGCTTTTATACAACTTTAGAACTTATAGAAAAAAATCGTAGTGTGATACCAGTCGTTACCCACCCAACGACTGGTATCAATTCAATTCAAAATATACACCTGTGTAATTTAAGACACATCATCAGTGTTGACACCTGGGTTCATCAGGTGTTTCGGGTCTCTCAACAGACACCCTCACCCAGGGGACCCATCCGGGGTAATCAAGTCCCGGCTTGTGTCTTAAGAGCATGTGTCCACGGATCACCCCGTTTGATCCACAGCCATCTGGATGCCTTTTCTGTGGCATCGCTGATGTTTTTGATGGCTCTCCTGTTGTGCAGTCCCTTCACTCCAGCATCTTGATGATGAGTGACTGGCCAGCAAATCCTCTGCACCCAACCTTAATGGGGTTGCGTAGAGCCTTCCATCCCCTGCTTCGGCATTCACCTGCCAACTCCTCGTATTTGGCCTTCTTCCTCTCGAAGGCCTCCTCCATCCGCTCTTCCCAGGGGACAGTCAGCTCTAGCAGGAAAACTTGCCTTGTGGTTTCCGAAATCAGGACCATATCTGGCCTGAGCTTGGTCACTGCAATGTTTTCCGGGAACTTGAGCTGTCGACTATCAGCTTGAGCTGTCGACTATCAGGGGAGCTGCTTGCGAGCTGTTGCAAGCAGCCCCCCTGACTCCGGGGCTGCTGTGGTGGCTTCTCCCCAGCCCTAACAAAGGCGATGGAATGCCTTGTCGGTTGTTGGACTTTGCTGGTGGAGATTACTGTGGCGATGGCATCCGCAATGACCTTTAGCACCTGGTCATGGTGCCAGCGGTAACGCCCATCTGCCAGTGCCCTTGGGCAGCAGCTCAGGATGTGCTCCAATGATCCATTTCCTTGGCAGAGGGGGCACAGTGGGTTCTCTGCTAAGCCCCAGCGGTGTAGATTGGATGGGCTTGGGAGGACATCGTAGACCGACTGGATGAGGGACTTGAAACACCCCTTCCTCCCCACTAACAGGATATAACTTCTGTTACTCCCCACTAACAGAACTGAAGAAGCCTCTTGTATGAGAGGTGAAACGTTTTCCAAAAAACTGAATGTCCAGTTGCTTAACTAAACTCTTTAACCTCAATAGCACTTTAGCATTTACCATGAGTTACAGGAGTTCAGCAGAGAGCCGACAAGACTGAAGCAGCTCCTCTCTCAGTACACGCCCTGCAGGACAGTGACCGAGAACGCTTGTCTGCCACACGTGGTAGAGCATGGTAAGCGCTCATATTATATAAATGGGTTTGGTAACCATGTGGGTTACATCTGTTTCAGGGGTTGGCACAGCAAATTATCATTTTTGTTTTCTCTGCCTGTTCTCTCCATTTTCTACTCTGACTCTGACTACATTAATCAATCCCCTCTTCTCCTACCTCGTAATTCCATTTTGTAGGATCACGTTTCTACCACTGTCCAAACTTATAAGAACCCATCTGGCTACTCTAGCTTTTTCTCAAACTTACTGACTGTGTCGTCCCTCTAATGCAGGGGTGTCCAAACTGTTCCGCAAAGGGTCGGTGTGGCTGCTGGTTTTTGTTTCAACCAATCAAGAGCACATAGCTTGACCAATCAGGTGTCTGATGACTGTGATCAGTTGATTAAACCTGTCAACTCAGGTGTGCTACTGCTTGGTTGGAACAAAAACCAGCAGCCACAGTGGCCCTTCGTGGAACAGTTTCGACACCCCTGCTCTAATGGCATCTTCCCCGATCCTGTCCGTCACTTTCACTACAAAACCTGGACATACACTGTGCAACTTTGAGCTGAATTTGTCATGATTTGGTCATTTGTTATGACCAAAACATAGGCCAAGAAAATGCACACACAAAAGAATTTTCGCCACAATCCAGTTTCTGGTAACTGTTGAGCTACTTGAGTTATTGGGATTATCGCGTCATCTATTTTAGTTTATTGTGAATGTTATCATTGTTGCTTCACAGTATTGTTGATACGAACATGCAACTGTTATTTTTCATGTTTTTCGACATTTCAACTATGATTTCTTTCATGTAAAGAAATCATAGTTGTCGACCTCTGGTATTCACTATTTCACCCGTTTAATGTGACCTGTGGTTAGACAACTTCCCTGATTGTACATGAGATATGAACATTTACTTTCTCCAATAGTCATTCATTTTTATCCTCTTAACCAAGCCTGGGCAATTTTTCGTCTTGCAGGCCACAGGTGGTGCTAAAATATGAGCCACGGGCCAGGTCAGAAACAGAAAGATTGAGTATTTCCGTGAACTAAGATAAATGAGTAAAGTATTGAATAAAGTCAAAATTCTTTTTGCCTCTTTGAGACTATCTCTTGGGGAAATGCTGTTTTTGCAGGGAAACAGTAGAAGGATAATGATAATATATAAATTAAAAGTAGATCGATAGACTACTATATATTACTTATCTCTCGGGAGTATCCTTCAGGAAATTATGGATTTTACCTGCAAATTATTTTGTCCAAGAAAAATTTGGACCAGTTGGACGGGCCGCCTTGAAACGCCAAACTGGCATCTGCCCCCAGTCTGCTCTAAACCATAGACAGGTCTCAGGGGGAGCAGTCACCATGACGGCTACCCAAATCACACTGCTTCATACAGTGAGCCTTTCTCTGTGTGGTGGGCCCACTGCAAGTACTGTGGCTCAGGACTGTGCTATGCTCAGTGCACCTAAGTGGCAGCCTAGCAGCTAGTAAATTACAACTTAAAGACTTGCAGATCCAAGGGCGCTCACTTAGCCACAACTACCGCTCTTTCAGAAGTGCCTTATATATTTTTTCCTGTGATGCAACTTTTGTCTTATAATAGTCCTAAGATATAAGACTCCCTCTTGTGTCATAACAGTAAAGGATGTAAAAACTAGAAAAGTATCTTTTTCATCCTGTAATCAAGTAGCAGAATTTATATGTAACAACGACCACACAAACTTTTGAGAATAGATTTTTTTTTTATTTTTACAAATAATTTATCACAAAGACTATCTGACCAGCTTTAAAAATTAGATTTCCATTTTTTTTTTTGGCAAAACCTGAAAAATGATACCACCAGATTTCTCTCTTGGATGGGTGGGATGTTTATGTACTTCAAGACAACCATTTAGATAATTTCATGGTTACACAAGAATGAGGTTTATTTTAAAGAAATGGCACTTCACAAAATTGATAAACAATACATATTCAATAGATCTAAGAGGAATTCAACCACAGTTGAGGCTTAGGTATTGCCAAGGAAACTTTATAACATCCTTTTGAAGCCACAACAGACGTAGGACAGTGAATGAGGGATCTCCAATAATAGCTTTTTGCCAATATCCAATAGCTCGACATATTACATTTATTTACTGATTCCAATGTATCAACTGATACCAAGACATGCAGCCATTTCTTCCTATAGCGTTTTTAAGGTCACATCACATATCTTTTGTGGTGTAATAAAAACAATTCCTAACTTATCTCCAACTAAAGGCATTCCAAATTAGCATTGTCTGCAAAATAGTTTTATTTTTTGAGTGGTTCCAACACACACGGCCTAGACAGTCTGTTCTTGTGCTTTTATTATTAGAGGAAAAACCACCAAATGACTCTTACCAATGTTAGAAAATTAATCTAATATCAGGCTTATATTATTGGCCAGCCGAAATTAATGGAGATTTCCATGTTGAATGTACAAATTGACATCTTGTGCTCATTATCCTTGTTTTCTTTTATACCGATGACTCTTACAATATTTGTAACAATGATAGTGTAATATTTTTGACCTCAACTTGTATTATTCATCTGCATAACACAGTCGTTCTTTGGGTTACAATACTCTTTGCAATCGAGTGTCCTTTGTCCCCAAATGTCTTATCCTGCATTCCAGTTGTCATAACCCAGCCCTTTTTTGACCCATTCTTTACTCACAAAACAGTGAACAGATTTGGTGTCCTTGTAGAAAAGCATAAAAAAATACTACAAAAAAATAAACTCCCCACTTCACTTGCGAGTCCTTTGCAGAAACTGTAGCATTTACAAAAGCATTTAAAACTGAGCCGGCAGGTGTTTTATGATAAATGTTCCATTCCTCTCTTTCTGTGAAGCCTTAGCTCATACTAATATCACATTAAAAGGTTCCAATGGGAGCATGGCACTTATATTATGTTTAAAAGAGGGAAAGAAAAAAAAAATCACAAACTGTTATTTAAGTCTATAAAGGTATACTTACATACAAGTGATTCATAGTGTGAAGAGGAAGATAATTCTGAATGCACATTTTAAAATATGTACAGTAAAAAAAGCTAATGGGGAGTTTCTGCCCCTGTACATGGACATGAAACATATCACAAGTGACAAGATGTGATAGGGGCAGAAGACCAAAAAAAGAGATTCCTGCATGGACATAAAAAGGCAAACAAATTTTAAAGTCCAGGCGTAGTTTGTTAATTTTTCAACATTAGGTGCTGAGCACAGGCTTAACAAGAACCAGAAATCCCACACCTACACCACCACAAATGAAGAAAAAACACAAAGGAACCCGGGTTTGTTTGTGTACCGTCACAATGCTGGGCCACCTTTGTAATACTGTGAGTGGAAGCAGTGAGGTAACGCTGGTCTAGAGTGTCACCACTGGAGCAGATATTAAGGCAGACCCCACCACAATCTCAGTCCTTATTGTGAGGTATAAATTCACTTTGGCAGCCTTCAGGAGGAGACAAGTTGTAAACACTGTCCAGTACACCTACAAGGGACAGCATACTAGGGAAAAGAGAAAACAATGGATGCAACTCCACAATGACTGCACCAAAGTATGGCATGTGTTGGGTGAGCAGAGGAAGGGGCAGCATGGCACAAAATTGCCTGTTTTGGTTCAGAAGTGCCGCGGGAACTCGCACTGTTCACAGCGATTGAGGGCAGGGTGGTTAAGGAAGGTGCAGGCTGTGCAGCTCCATTGTGTACCATCCTCTTCTTCCTGGTCTGCAACAGCTGGCTTCGACTGCCTTCCACCAGAGTCTGGCATAAACATGGAGAAAGGTAGAAGAAATGAGTTGTACATGAAAGATGAATAAAGGGAAACGTAAGGAGAAAATCTACTCTTTATGGCTTGTCCCTTTCTCAGGGTTTCCACATCCCCGTTTTCTCCATCATCTGCTCTAACTCCGATCTCCTCCATGTCCTCCCTCACTGAATCCATCAAAGTCTTCTTTGGTCGTCCTCTTTGTCTCCTCTTTGTCTCTTCCGTTCTTCTACAAATGTATCCACTATTTCTTCCTCTGAACCATCTTAATCGGGCTTCCCTTATTTTCACGACAAACCTTCCTGTCTGTGTTGTCCATCTGATGACCCCATTCCTGATCCTGTCCATCCTTGTCACACCTAACGAGAATCTCAGCATCTTTCACTCCTTCACCTCCAGCTCATGTCTTCTGCCTATCACTACTGTCTTTAATCCAACAATCATTTCTAGAGTGCCTCTAGCTGGGTGTTTAGAATACACAATTATATATTGTTATCTTAACAAACAAGTTAATTTTAGACACAACTGACTATTAGCAGCTAGTCCAGCCAAAGGATAAAAAGTACAACTTATAGTCCAAAAAATACAATCCCTTAAACCAGGGTTCTCAAACTTAAATAAGTTGCGGGCCACTGGCCTCACTGGCAGTTTACCAAAGGGGCACATCAGCTTTAAAGGTTCAACAAAATAACAAAGTCGCCTCACATACTATGTGTATTACAACATAGAAGAGAATAACAAACAAAAAATTAAATGAAGAAGGAAAACTATAAAATAAAAAATATATAATATGTACCATAGATTTAATGATGAAGCTGATGAATGCTATACTGTAGTACAGTACAGAAATCAATATGCGAAAATACATGGTCTGAGTGGTCTAAAATTTAGATAATTACAGTAAATTTATTATCTGAACATGTGTTATCAGCACGTTACCAACCCAGTAGTCGATCAACACTGTGTTGGATAAAAATGAATAGTTCATTGCAAATAAACATTCATTAAAAGGATTAGGCCACAAAAAATTAATCCACAGGCCAAATGGCCCAGGGGCTGCTTGTTTGAGACCACTGTTGTAGACCTTATCAAGTAATTCATTTTAGTTCTATGAATATTACTTTTTCCTCCTTACTGGTTATAAATAAAAACATAAAATTACTTACCAACAAACAAAGTACCTTTGGGTTTTGGGGGAACAGGACCAAGGAATCCAATGTTGTCATAGAAATTGTGAATAGCACTAGGATTAAAGCGTGGTCCTGCAATAATAATGACAACAACAATAATAATAAAGATATCACAATCTGTTAAACAGATGCAAATATCATTCAAAGCTTTACATACTCCTATGAAACTGAAAATGTTGTTTTAATTCTCAGTTTAAAAAAAAAAAACAACTACAGATCCCAGCCCTCAAAGACCCCAGCAGCTTTGGGCCAGTGGCAAGGACCCTGGAGAGACGGGTGTTAAATAACCAAAATGCATGAGGAAACAGTACCAAATGTGCTTTTTTCTGGCCCTGTGTAACTAGCACTGTAATTATGAAAATAGGGTCCAAAACTTTCACAAACTCATACACAACAGAGCTTCTGTACAATCTTGCATGTTACAATAGACAGACAGTCTTGGGCAATAAAATATACTGGAAAAAAAACTCCAAGTGACATATTTCTACAAAGTTATGTCAATAAAACCTAATTATAAAGAAATATCAATTATAATTAATCCCCTTTTAAATTTCAAAGTCTAACCAACAGTCTAGCCAATTGGTCCAATTGGCCAAGTTACCACAAAGGTGTCCTGAGCAGTGTTGGGACAGTTACTTTAAAAAAGTAACTTGTTACTTTACTAGTTACTGCTCTGAAAAAGTAACTAGTTACGTTACTAGTTACCAAATTATAAAAGTAACTAGTTACTAGTTACTTTACTTTACTATGAAAACACATTACCCTTTATAGGGCAAGTGACTCTTTTTGGAAATTTCCTCACCCTTTACAAATGTCCCCCTTCCTCTACCTCAGTGAGGTCAAGAACCATGTGGTCCTCACTCAGCCATTCAGAAGAGATTACCCAACATCACAAATCACCTAACTGTGTCATTCAACCAATCAGCAGGTACCTGGAGTGTACCTGCTGATTGGTTGAAGGAGTCTGGATCAGCACTTCTGTTATAAAACTGATGCTCTAACGTGAAACATACATGTTCCTTTCATCTTATAGGTGTTTTATTGTAAATTTTACATATACATTTTTTTAGTTATAGGGTTCATGTTTCCCAGTGTGGAGAGGCGTGGTTAGAGCTGTCTGGATGTGAGGGAGTGAGAGAGTGAAGCTGCAGGGAGCAGCGCTGCAATTAGAGTCTAGAAATAAGTTATACGTTCGCTGTACATTACAGTACAATAAAAACAAAATAGATGTTTAGACATTTTGACATCATTTTATTTTATCAACTTGACACTTGCTGTCGTCTTGCCTGTGGGTGTGTGCTGCTGTACCACGTCACCTGTGTGTGTGAGACTGTTTATTTCCCTAAAAGGCAAGAAGACCCGCCCAAGTCTCGTTCTGATTGGCTTAGCATGAAACTATGTCAACCAATCATCGCCCCTTTTCAACATAATGATTTACATAGCGCACGAGTTTCACACAGTTTCACACCATGACTGTAAGAGTTACCACACACAATGATACCCAGCAGACACGCTCACTGTCTGTGCTGTTCTGGCAGTGAAAAACACATCTTTCTCACCTCAAGCAGTACTGCTTAAGTAACTAGTAACGGCTCCCTACACTAAAAAAGTAACAATAACGGCGTTATTAAAATGGAAAAGTAACGCGTTACATTATTAGTTACTGAGAAAAGTAGTTGCGTTACAAATAACGGCGTTACTCCCAACACTGGTCCTGAGTATGGTCCCCCAACACTGCTTCCAGGGCGCAGGCTCAGCCAGCAGCCAGCAGCCCCCTGAATTTAACCCATACGGTGATGGGTTAAATGCAGAGGCATAATTTCCCGAAAGATACTCCCTAGGGATTAATATAGTTCTAATTTATTTATTTATTTACTTACTTGCTGGACCTGCTGTTTAAACGTATCACATCTTTTGTATACCAAAGAGTTGACGTTAACTGAACACCAAATGAGACAGACTTACCTCTTGTTTGAAAAAGATCAATTTCTTTAGTCAGGCAATCAATGTCGATCTGCAGTAATCGGTTTTTGCACCTCAACTGCGTCATTTCATCTATCTACAAAGCAAGAATAAAGAATGAGTTAGTGCATGTGCCAAGATTACGTGTTAACAATTGAGGATCAAAAAACATTTTTACTCTGTTTTACAATTATAATTTTTTTGTTATAAAGTACCCAAGTACCCAAATAAGGCGCAATCTTTGTATTTCCTCACATCTGTTTTAGTCTGTATGTCATTGTAAAAAGGTTTTAAGTCAAATTTAAGTCAGCAAATTGACGACGAATATACATACATCGGGAAGATAAAGCTGGTAACTTTTCTATCAGCTTTAAAGATCTAAATACTTATTTTTTTCAATTTACTTTAGTGTAGGCCAACAATGGCCTACTTTATGACATTTTGATGATAGATAATCTTCTTCTTTCAGCTTGTCCCTTTTTCAGTGGTTGCCACAAGAAGTATTCCCTCTCATCCTGTCCTCTGTATCTCTACTGTAACAATTACCTCCATTTTCCTATCTTACTGCATCCATAACTCTCCTCTTTGGCCTTCCTCTTTGTCTCCTACCTGCTAGCTCCCTCTATAGCATTCTTCTACCAATCCCTCCTCTGAACAAGTCTGAACCATCTTAATCTATCTTCTCCGAACCTACCAGTCTATGTTGTCTCTCTAATCTCTAATAAATTTATGATCCTATCCATCCTAGCCACCCCAAGACAATCTTAGCATCTTTAACTCTGCCACCTCCATCCTGCTTCCTCTTTTCTGCCTATTGCTTGCATCTCTAATCCATACACTATGGCTGGTCTCACAACTGTCCTGTAAACCTTTCCCTTTACCTCAGCTGACACTCTTTTATCACAAACGACTCCTGACACTTTTCTCCCGTTGTTCCATCCTGCCTCTCGAATTGCCCCTCGGGGACAAATAAAAGTTTTTCTTGAATTCCACCTCTTTTTCTTATTCTTCACCTCTCCTCCACAGTCTTCACTTCTATGAACAGTTGATCCGATGCATCTTAAACACCTCTACTTGTAACCTCTCCATTCCTCTGTTCTCCCTTTATATTTTCATACATGTACTCTGCCCCGACTGACCCATTCTCACTCATACTCATTCCTCTTCTCTCCTGTGAAAACCCCCACCTTTGCAGGTTCTGTTCTAGCTGCTGCCTACTCTCAATACAGTCCACAATGTCATCTACATCATCATCCATGGAGACCCCTGTCTGACCTCATCTGTCAATCTGTCCATCACTAAAGCAAACAAGAAGGGGCAAAGGGCCAATCCTTTATGCAGTTCCATCTCCCCCTTCTGGTCTTCTGTCCTTCCAACAGCACACCTCACCATTGTTGTACTGTACGACTACCATTGTTGTACTGTACAACTACCATTGTTGTACTGTACAACTACCATTGTTGTACTGTACAACTACCATTGTATGGCTCGACTTTATCCCTCTGTAATTATTACAACACTTCACATCACTCTTCTTGTATTTCTTCCACTCATCAGGCATCTTGTCCATCTCTAAAATTCTATGAAACAGCCTAATTAGAAAACTTAACACAGCTTCCATTAAGCACTTGCATACCTTCTGGTATTTCATCAGAACTGGCTTTTTGCTCTTCGGGACTTTTAAAACTTCATCCTTACCAATTTTAATAAACTTCTTACGGTTTTATCTGGCTCCTCATTCCTATGCCATCTGTATTTTTTTCTTCCTTTCAAAGTTCCCTTATTCCTCACTAGTAATGGCATTTCCAGCTATGTCCTTAAATCAAACCCTTTTCATGCTTTTCATTTCCATACTAAGGGCTGAAATTACAGGAGGCCTTTAATGCCCAAAATTACACAAAAAATGTATATCTATTGCTTGTATTTCTATAATTTAATCAAGGCAACAAAACATAAAACATTAATATTGTAACTTGAAGCACCAAATATTGTACAGCAGTGTGGTCACAAGGTATATCATTCTCTCCAGAATGCACTGCAGCATTTATTTATTAATGGTCGTGCTCATAGTGCTTAGTTATTTAAAAATAAGTTAGCTAATATACTGAGAGCCTATGTTGCCACATATTTTGTATCTCCAAAACATGGTCTGTTCTTTTGGGCTCTGAACATTTTGGGTTGCCGACCCATGGTCTAAGCTTTCCTCTTTGTTTTCTTCCTCAGTAGTGCTATTTGAACTGTCATGTACCAGGCATGCAGAATTATTAGGCAAATGAGTATTTTGACCACATCATCCTCTTTAGTTGTCTGGCTTCAAGCTGTATAGGCTTGAAAGTCCACTACCAATTAAGCATATCAGGTGATGTGCATCTCTGTAATTAGAAGGGGTGTGGTCTAATTGCATCAACGACCTATATCACGAGTGCATAAATATGACGAAACTTTCTTTCCTTTTGGCCAAATTGGTCAGAAAAGGAACTTGACAGACTCAGAAAAGTAAGAAAAATAGTGAGATATCTTGCAGAGGGATGCGGTACTCTTAAAATTGCCAAGCTTCTGAGGCGTGATCATCACACAATCAAGCGTTTCATTCAAAATAGTCAACAGGGTCGCAAAATGCGTGTGGAAAAACCAACGTGCAAAATTGCCCATGAACGGAGAAAAGTCAAGTGTGCAGCTGCCAAGATGCCACCTGCCACCAGTTTTGCCATATTTCAGAGATGCAACATCACTGGAGTGCCCAAAAGCACAAGAAGTGCAATACTCAGAGACATGGCCAAGGTAAGAAAGGCTGGGAAACGACCACGACTGAATAAGACATACAAGCTGAAACCTCAAGGCTATTTTTTCTAAGGTTTTATGGACTGATGAAATGAGAGTGAGTTTTGATGAGCCAGATGGATTGGCCCGTGGCTGGATCGGTAAAGAGCAGAGAGCTCCAGTCCAACTCAGACGGCAGCAAGACGGAGGTAGAGTACTGGTATGGGCTGGTATCATCAAAGATGAGCTTCTGGGGACTTTCTGGGTTGAGTATGGAGTCGAGCTCAACTCCCAGTCCTACTGCCAGTTTCTGGAAGACACCTTCTTCAAGCAGTGGTACAGGAAGAAGTCAGCATCCTTCAAGAAAAACATGATTTTCATGCAGGACAATGCTCCGTAACACGCATCCAAGTACTCCACAGCATGGCTGGCAAAGAATAGCCTAAAAGAATAAAAACTTAAGACATGGCCTCCTTGGTCACCTGATCTGAACCCCATAGAGAACCTCTGGTTCCTCATCAAATGTGAGATTTACAAGGAGGGAAAACATTACATCTCTGACAAGTGTCTGAGAGGCTGTGAGTGCTGCTGCACGCGATGTTGATCATGAACAAATCAAAACACTGACAGAATCCATGGATGGCAGGCTTTTGAGTGTCCTTGCCAAGAAAGGTGGTTATATTGGCCACTGACTTGTTTTTGAATGTCAGAAATGTACATTTGTGAATGTTGAGCTGTTATATTGGTTTCCTGGTGAAAATAAATAATTGAAATGGGTATACAGTGGTGCCTCAGCTTTCGAATGCCTCAGCCCTCGACCAACTCGACTCTCGACCAAAGTTTTCGAGAAAAATGTGTCTCCACTTTCAAACGAATTTCAGCTTTGGACCGGCCCGAGTCAAGGTGAGAGAGCATTCGGGCAGCCGCGCTTGGCTGAGTAAAGCCAAACCGCGTTAATTCTTTCTCGTTCAGAATTCAACTCAATTTAATTCAAGATACTACATGATATGGAATAATTGCTGCTTATCTTTACTAAGGAAAAAGAGTTGGCTGGAGACCGCATCAACGAAGCGTTGATCAGTGATCTAAAAAAGAAAGGTGCGGGTACGAGCAGCGATGGGAATGTTGAAAGTGATGAAAAGGGCTTTACTTTTAAAGCCAGTGGAAAAGTTTAATCAGAGAACTGGTATCCATCGTCTGACTAGACATGGAGACGTGGCGAGTTCGGACCAAAAGGCTGCCGATAAATATGTGATCGAGTTTGCCCGGTGCATAAAGGCGATGGGATCCGGAAAAACTGCCGGCTAATACGTATATTATGAAACAAAAAGATGTTTATGAATAAATTGCTGGTTAGATACACATTTCATTGAAAAAAAGTGTATTTTTCATATGGACCAGAACGGATTAATGAGTTTACCATATTTCTTAAGGGAAAAATTATTTCAGACCTCAACCACGAACCTGGAACGGATTATGTTCGAAGGCTGAGGAACCACTGTATATTTGTTTATATTTGATCGCACTTTTACAGGGTCGCTACAGATGGCGACATGACCAGGTCCTACAAAAGCTGGCAGAAGTGCAGGAGGAGCGCCGATGGGGACACAAAACACCACCACCTACAGAAGACCCCACCAGCGTAGTTGCGGAAGAAGGTGGTAATAGAAACACCTGGCCAAGGAAGACATCAAGACCCTTCTTGCCAGACCAGGAGTGGAGCATGAGTGTAGACCTTGATAGAAAGCTTCAGTTCCCCACAGAGATCACCACCACTCCCTCCGGCCAGACATTATCATGTGGTCAGCCAAGGCAAGAGCGGTGATCCTCATTGAGCTCACGGTGCCTATGGAGGAGGGGATCGAGGCCGCCTTCAAACGCATGAAAGCCAAGTACTCAGAGTTAGCTGCTGAGTGCCGGGAGGCTGGCTGGAAAACCACAGTCTACCCAGTGGAGGTTGGATGCCGAGGCTTCACCAGATTGTCAACCACACACCTCTTGAGGGATGTGGGACTCCCCGGAGTAAGTCTCAGGAAGGCAACCAAAGACCTGGCAGAGGAGGCTGAAAAAGGGAGCTTTTGGCTCTGGCTCAGGAGGAAGGACAAAATTAGGGGAAAGAACAACTAACCCCAGACAACAGCCGCAGGGGACGACACCGATCAGCTGCAGGGGGTGACAGAGATACGTCCTTGTCACTGCTCCGCCACCAGAAGACCAGGAGACCGCAGGAGGTGCGACGGCAGCAATGCCCAGCAGTAAATAACACCTTCCTGTATAATCCTGTTTTTTGATAAGTTGCCTAATAATTATGCACAGTAATAGTGACTTGCACACACATATATCCTCTTAAAATGGCACACAAAACACTTAAAAAGCACCACTCCAACTCCCAAAAATATTCAGCTTTGATATTAATGAGTCTTTTGGGTTCGTTAAGAACATGGTTGTTGTTCAATAATAAAATGAATCCTCAAAAATACAACTTGCCTAATAATTCTGCACTCCCTGTCCTGAGGAGTCCCTTCCTCATCCTCATCTTCTGACAAAAGCTCCCTATCACTTATATTACCATTGATTACCATGTTGCTGATATCAATGTATTTTTTCTTTCTCTCTTTTTCCTCTAGTCTTTTTGACAAAAATATAAATATAAGTCAATATAGAATAGTCATTATTAGGGGTGTAAAGATAAATCATTTTGGATTGGTTATTGTTCCGTGACCTACACGATCCAGGTATATTGGTCCAAAAAGCCCTTCTTCTTCTTTTCCTTTCGGCTTATCCCATTTTTCAGGGGTTGCCACAGCGAGTCATCAATTTCCATCTCACCCTGTCCTCCGCATCCTCAACTCCAACTCCAACCACCTCCATGTCCTCCCTCACTGCATCCATAAATCTCCTCTTTGGCCTTCCTCTTCGTCTCTTACCTGGTAGCTCCATGTCTAGCATTCTTCTCCCAATATAATCACTATCCCTCCTCCAAACCATCTCAGTCTGGTTTCTCTAGCTTTTTCTCCAAACCTTCCTGTCTGTGTTGTCCCCCTGATCACCTCGTTCCTGATCCTGTCCATCCTTGTCACCCCCAAAGAGAATCTCAGCATCTTTAACTCTGCCGCCTCTAGCTCTCCCTCTTGTCTTCTACCTATTCCTAGTGTATCTAGTCCATCATCATGGCTGGTGTCACAACTGTCCTGTAAACCTTTCTCTTCACCTTAGCTGACACCCTTCTATCACAGATCACTCCAGAGACATTTCTCCAGTTGTTCCATCCTGCCTGTACTCTATTCTTCACCTCTCTTACACAGTCTCCACTGCTCTGAACAGTTGAGCCCAAGTATCTGAACTCCTCCACCTTCTACACCTCTGCTCCTTGTAATCTCACCATTCCACTGTTCCCCTTTTCATTCACACACATGTACTCGGTCTTGCAATCATGGTCTTATTGGTCCAAAAAGCCCTGATCAGTTAAAATGCAGTAAAATGGTCCAAGCCCATAGACATACTGTATATACATCTACTAATACATGTCTATGCAGGTTGGGGTGTGTAAACTGTGACATTGGCTGATTTGATTGGAGGACAGGCAGTTGGTTAAAATTCTGTTCTTAGCAACATGGCAGACAACACAAAAGAATTTATAGTCTTTATTTAAAATTGAAGGTTTGGACATCATTTGTTTTTTTCAAGAAGGATGGAAAGCCAGATAACAGCAACGCAATTTGCTGACTCTAAATGGAATACACTGGAGGTCCAACAAACCTTAGCAGTCACCCAGTGAGACAGCATAGTGGGACTGACGACTCAGTGAAGATAACGGTGACGCTGGCACGTCAGGAACAACCAGTAGTCAGAGGACCGGCCAGAATAAAATACAAAAGTTTTTTCCAATATCTTGGCAATAATTCGGCAAGGTCCAAGACAATAACATAATCTGACACTCGTTATATTGCAAAACAATGTCTTGTGTGACAGTTTGGTTACAGGAGTGCTGTCTACAGCTAAAAACAGCTAAAACAACCTTTCTAAAACTGGAGACATGTATTTCACTAAAATAAGAAGATTGTCACCTGAGATAAGATACAAAGAAATTATCAGTATAAATATCATGGGTTAATAATAGATTCACCGCTCTCCTTTAGAGGCCATATTGACCTAACATTTTGCACATTTTCATTCAATTCGAAAGGAGATGTCAAATGGAGCTTCAAAACTTTTTTTTTTTTTTTTTTTAATTGTACAGTATATTGTCTGTTGGACACTAAATAAATAAAGGTGTACTATTTTGAACTATTGTACTATTTAATTTCTATTTCATTTTTCATCTTTTCCATTTCAGTAACATGAAGCACTTGGGAATTAAGTTGTCAATTTTAATTGAATCAAACTGAACCAAATTGGACTGAACTGGATCAAATCATTTAATACTTTTTCAAGAAACGTTCCTGAATCAGATTGTAGCCTGTAAATCGAGATTTGAATGGGATCCTTATGTGAGTCACAGATTCACAGCCCTAGTCATTATTAATTCAGAGGAAGAGTTTTTTGTGGAAATACTCAAAAATGTATTTAAAGATGGTATTTCAGTGATTAAGTCATCAAAATAGTATGTTTGTATTTTAGGAAACATTATGTAGATTCATTTACAAAAATGGAAATTTGGGAAATAAAATTACCTTTTATACCGCAGTATCAAATGTGACATTTTACCAGGGTTTAACTGTAATATAAAAAATGAGTTACTAAATAAATATGCATTTTTCTAGGGAGAAAATACTATGCATACCCTAGCATCTCAAAAATTAGGAATCATTTTCCTAAAAAACATGACTGATCATTTACTGGGATCAGCCATCACATAAATGACATAAACTACCCTTGAGCTGCCTGTAGTAGCATGAAAATCCACCAGACCGCAGCATACAGGTATCGGATCATATACAATGGATTTTTAACCCAATTATTGATAATTTCGAAGAGAGAGATCTCAGATGGCAACCTCACCGGCTGTACATCCTTCACAAATGGATTTGTTAGATTTCAGTGGTTTTTCACTTTTGAGACTGTAGGTTTTCACAATTGTTTAACTCACATTTGGCCATACATATACATTTCAAAGACCCTCTCTCCTTCCTTTCTTTTGTTTGCCCCCCAGACAAACCCCTGGTGTTTTCCAGCAACACCTATGGCCTTTGTCTCCCTGAAATTTACATACACCCAAGTTGACTTCCTTCCTGGTGTTTTCTATGTAGACAATATCAATATGTGATTGGCCACCAGGGACCCAACCCCTCTATTCCTATTGGGATATTGACACCCACAAAGTTGAGGAACCACTCCCCCCATACAGGTATAAAATTGTAAGTTTACCATACAGAAGAGAGAGTAGCATTTACCAAAGAAAGTTAATAACCAAGCATTGTTAAGTTCTTTAGTTTTGCTTTCTCCAGTCGTTCTCTTTACTCTGTTGTTTGGACCAAACTTTTGTGCTTTGGGGTGCCTTTTGTTATTAAACAAATCGACCAACCAACGGCTTCATTCACTTCTTCGCCTGGACCACATTCTTCAATTTTTGGTGCTGTGACCGTGGATCGGAAGAAACCTTGCACTAAGACCTGGTTTCTCCAACTGGTGCCGTGTTCCACCCCGAAATCTTTCAGATTCCTCTGCCAATATGTACAGTATACTTTTCCTTTTCTTTCTTTGTGTCTTACCTCTCATACAACGCCTTACATGCCACCTGTTTGGCCCTGGCCACTTCCCTCTTCACCTCTCTTGTCCTCTCCCTATACTCTAGTTTACTCTCCTCTGTCACTATTCCATCTCTTCTTCGCTAATCTCTTTCTCTGAATACTCTCCTGAACCTGCACCACTAGGTCTCTGTGTATTCCTTTCCCTGTCTGTAGGACATACCTAGCACCTTGACTCTAGCTGTGGTCACCCAATCCCCTGGAATTACCCACCACAGCCCAGAAGTGCCCTCACTTCCTTTCTGATGTTCTCACAACATTTTTTTTCCTTCACTTACACCACTTGACCATCTGCTCTGTCTTCACCCTCTTCCTTATTTTTACCTCTTTAGTCAAATTGCACACTACCATCTTATGCTGTTTGGCTACACTCTCATATGCCAGTATCTTACAGTATCTAATCTCCCTCTTCTACACAGAATATAATCTCTTTATGTGGACCTGCCTCCACTCTATAGGTCATCCTGTGCTCTTTCCTCTTTTGGAAATGTGGAAAGGTGTTTACCACAAACTCTTCCATATCTTAGAAAAATCTACCACTGCCTGTTCTTCCAAGTTTCTATCCCTAACTCCAAACTGGCCCATCTCTTCCGTTCGCTTTCCCTAAATCCATTGAAATCTACTGCAATCACCACTCTCTCCCCTGCAGATGCTCTCTAAAACCAAACCCATTCCAAAATGTGTTTGGTTATCTCCTACCTGTGGAGCATACCCGCTTAAAACATTCCTCTAACACTTCCATAATGATCACCCCTACTCCATTTCTCTTCCCAGCTAAACCAGAGTAAAATAACTTGGAACCTCCTCCAATATTTTTAGGCCCTGCTGCCCTTCCACCTGGTCTCATGCAAACATGAATTATTTACTCTTCTCTCCATGTCATGTCAACGAGCTTTTCAGTGACAGCCACTAAAGGGCAATCTAGGCTCTACTACTAAAAATTTCCATGTTTGGTATTTTCACACTCACAGCTAGAAGGCACTGGTGATTTTGATGCAAAATATATGTTTTAATTTTCCTCATTTTGGCTGGCGGAACTTATACTCTTGTACATGCAGGGATCACCAACCTCTTTTAAACTCCAGGGCACAAAGCAAGCACAAAGCTGTATCAACTAAGAAGAGGTTCTTAGTTGATACAGTCTTAATACCAAGCAATGACATATAATAAGGAAAGGAAAGGAAAGCAAACTCCTTGTCATTGTGACATTGTGATTCACACCACTGCACACAACGAAATGTGATCTCTGTATTTAACCTATCACCAAAGTGTACAGTGGGCAGCTTTGAGAGCCCGGGGAGCTGTGAGTGGGGACGGTGCCAAGCTCAGTGGACCTCAGCAGTAACTTGGTGGTAGGGGGATTCAAACCGGGGGCCTTGCGGACCGAGGTTCCTTATAGTTATAGTTACAGTATAGATATAGTTACAGTCGAGTTTTAAAGTTTTATGCCGGATGCCCTTCCTGACACTACCCTCACCATTTAGCCCGACTGGGGACCAGCATTAACACTGGCTTGTGCTCCACATAGCTGTAAATACAAATTTATTCAATATTGTTCATCTTTCCATACCAGATCGGTCTGGGCCTGGGTTAACAACAACCGCCAACAGTGCTGTTAACCTACGGGTACTGTTGGAAATTGGACTACTGTTGGTCGAAGACAAAGAAGAAGAAGAGGAGGGAGATTGATAAAGACAAAGAGGGAAAAAAAGGAAGGTTAGAAGTGTTGGTCTGAAAGTGGGAACCCTGAATTGTAGGTACAATGACAGGGAAATGTAGGGAGCTAGCTAACATGATGGAGAGAAGAAGAGTGGATGTGTTGTGTATACAGGAGACCAAGTGGAAGGGCAGCAGGGCCAGAAATATTTTTTTTAATAAGGTTTTAAGCTATTCTACCATGGATTAGATGGGAAGAGAAATGGAGTAGGGGTGATCATTGGGGAAAAGTATGCAAGTTATGTGGTGGATGTGAAACGGGTGTCAGACAGGTTGATGTGTGTGAAGGTAGAAATAGAAGGAGTGATGTTGAATGTTGTCAGTGGTTATGCTCCACAGGTAGGCTGTGAGTTAACAGAAAAGGAGGAGTTTTGGAATGAGCCGGATTTGGTTGTAGAGAGCATCCCCACGGGAGAGAGAGTAGTGATTGGAGCAGACTTCAATGGCCATGTAGGAGAAGGAAACAGAGGGGATGAAGAAGTGATGGGTCGGTTTGGTTAGGGATAGAAATTTGGAATGACAGGCAGTGGTGGATTTTGGAAAAAGAATGGAAATGGCCGTAGTAAACACCTATTTCCAAAAGAGAGAGTAGCCCCGGGTGACATACAAGAGTGGAGGCAGGTCCACTCAGGTAGATTACATTCTCTGTAGAAGAGGTAATCTCCGGGAGGTAAGTGACTGTAAGGTGGTGGCAGGTGAGAGTGTAGCCAAACAACATAGAATGGTGGTGTGCAAGCTGACAATGGAGGTGAGAAGAAGGAAGAAGGTGAAGACG
>JAFBJS010003081.1:124416-185976 GCA_016785265.1 Paraplagusia blochii
AACACTTGGGAGTTTAATTGTCAATTTGAACCGAATCAAACCGAACTGGACCGAATCTCCAAACCGTTTAATATTTTAAGGAATCGTCCCTAAATGGATCATGGCCTTTAAATCGAGATTTAAATCGGATCATTTTGTGAGTTGGAGACTCACACCCCAATACATATACCTACAATATATTAAATGCATAGAACAGTATGTGTCTGCATGAGAGCAGTGAGTCACAATGTGTTTAGAACAACATGGACGGAGATAATCCCAGACACAGAGGAACTACTACCAAAAAAGGAACTGTGTATGGAAATACAGCTTTAAGAATCTTATGCTGATCCATGAACCATATTCTGCGAATGTTGTCGGGCTAAAACCATCGGATACAACTCAAGCAAAAAGGTACACCATCTTTTTAAAAACCATGGAATATAGAGAATGCCTGAAAATAATAACTGCATTCTCTTCTAAAGCACATCTGCAGGTAACGTTCACATTAGTGCTTCAATACAAAACTTGACTCAGATATCACTCAATGACGGGTTTGCTAAGGGGATATTTTATATTGTATTCAGCTTTAAGTATCCATTTTTAAATAGTAAAACCTGCACAATAAAACGTTCTGAATTTGACTGACAATTCTGAGTACCAATGAGTACCACTTTGAGAACAGCAGCATTTTGCCGGATCATTCGTGGGTTAACACTAGTCTGGTCATTCTAAGCCAATAGACTGCAGTAATTATTTTCTCAATTATTGGAAAATGTGGTTATGCCATGCATAAAGAAAAATACTGTCAAAATATTGTGATACTAATATAATTTAAAAAAATATCATGATAGACATTTTTGGTCATACCGCTGAGTTCGTCTAGAGCAGTGGTTCTTAACCTTTTTGGTGCTACCAATCCCCACTAGTTTTATATACGCATCCACCGAACCCCACTTAAGTAGGGTGAGTCGGTGTGTCTCGACCTCCACGGTGCCTTAACCTCCGCAACAGAGGCTCCACCAAACCCCAGAGACCGACTCACCAAACCCAGGTTAAGAACCACTGCTCTAGAACATAGGTGTCAATCTGAATCCACAAAGGGCCGTGTGGCTGCAGATTTTGTTCCAACCAACCAGCAGCACACCTAACTTGTTTTTAATCAACTGCTGTGGGTTACCAGACAGCTGACTGGTCAAATACTTGCAGCCACATGGCCCTATGACACCCCTTCTCTAGAGCTACATATATTTTACATTGTTGATCTCCTTAGTTCGCTGCTCAAACAGGGCTTGCAAAGAGATATTATTGTCTATTAACACCCAGTGCACTATGAGAAGCCCAGACTCACTTTTGCACAAAGGGCTTCTTATATCCAGCAATCAGGTGATAAAGTAAGCTCAACATGAAAAATACTTTACATGATGCAGGTTCACCCTCTTGAAATTACTTTTAACTTAATCAGTCTAAACTTTTTGTTGTTTTATTTATTAAAAGGGTATTAAATGATTTTCTGTCTTAACTCTTAAGTAATTTTAGGTATGAAAAACCTTCAGTAGTCTTCTCCGTGTGAGAGTGTTTTAATACGCTTACCTGCAGTATGCACTGAGAGACAACACCTTCTGGGACCTCAGGAAACCTTTGGCACAGGTCATGCAAAACCTGAATGTCAATCTGGTGGTTTCCCTGGGCCATTCGTATGTTACCAGGTTGAGACTACTTCTTTCTATGTACACTTTAGGCGTCAGTTGTGGCAAGGGGCCGCCTTCATTGTATAATATTCTGTAAAAAATTAACAGAAAAAGACAGACTAGTAAAGAAAAGCGGTGTATGTTTCAGTCTACATTAGGCTAAAGCAGGCATGACCAAATCGAGCTCTATGGACCAAATCACGACTGTGTCTAAATTCCACCTGTCGGAAACAACAATATCAGATATGTCAATTTTATGCAGCCCTAGTAGCAAAATTGTCCTCATTAAAGGATACACATATACGAAATAATATTGTGCTAATGTCAGCAACCTTTCTTATATTGCCGCATATCGGTATCGAATTTTTCAGCAATATTCAAAATCCGATGCTACAAGCTCAGCAAATACGCTGGACTTCCTCATGGGGTACTAAGTCAGATCAATGCTGACTTAGTCAGATCAATGCTGATCAATGCTACAGTAAATGTCTGTGGTCTAGAGTTTTTTGTGGATAGAAAACTGTAATTCATAATGTCTGCAAGGAGCTGGTCATCCGAAGGGGTGGGGTTAACACTTTATCATGAAGCGTTTTTATGCAGCAAAGTAAAGAAAAACACCACGGAATGGACTCAGTGAAACAACAACGCAGGAGCAGCAGCAGCTGTCTCTCAGAGAATCAGCGTTAAATATGGTAAGGAACAGAAAAGAGCAAAAGAAATCAGGCAAACTTCACAGAGTTCATTATCTTGGAGAAGCCGATCTCAACCGTTCAAGACACTGGTTTCACTAAATGTGTGTAGTTTCTCGAGCCCGGTTATGTTATCTCTAATCATATTTAAAATAATTATTTCTCAGACATTTGCAATCGAAACGCTGTTTGGTGTTGTCTCTCATGTCATAAATGAGTCGTTTACATTGTGACACTGCTGAAATGCTGTTTTTTCTCTCTCATTAAAAAGGGCTGTTTACTCTTATACTGTAGCTGTTTCTAACTGTGCCCATTTATGTTGCCTATTGTTGCGAGGGCTGAATGAGCCCAGTTTATAATAATAAATGTTTTTGGAAAGTTATTCCGTTCAACACTAGACATTTCTTGTTTATATTAAATGCTGCACAAAGTATCTTAGGACTGTTTCAGACTAAGTGGTAAAAACTAAATGTGTCATTTTTCTACAACTTATATTGAACTTATATTGAAGTAGTGTGTTTATGTTGTACACAGTTTTTAATAGAATGTCTTTAGTTTGGTATCATACTAATTCAGGGGAAATCACCTGCATATATTGGTATTGGTTAATATTGGTATTGGGAATCAAGTGTTTGGGCAACATCGCCCAATATTGGTAAATGTTAATATCGGACTTCCTAACAAAAAGCAATTTGCTATTTTACCAAAAGATCACAGTAAACTTTGTGGCCTGTATGAGCATCAAACCACGGTTTTTGAGCCAAACCCACATAGTGGGAAGAGGGCAAAAAAGGGAAAAGAGGAAAGTTAGATGTGTAGGTCTGAAGGTGGGAACTCTGAATGTAGGTATAATGAAAGGGAAAAGTACAGAGGATGTGTTGTGTGTGCAGGAGACCAGGTGGAGGTGCAGCAGGGCTAGAAATATTGGAGGAAGTTTTAGGTTGTTTTACAAAAGGTTTGATAGGTAGAGAAATGAATTTGGGTTAATCATTAAGGGGGCGTATGTTAGGAATGTAGTGGACATGAAATAAGTGTGAGACAGGTTGATATGTGCCAAGGTAGAAATATGAGTGATGAGTTGAGTGAGGAGTTGAATGTTTTTCATTGGGTTTTCATTGCTCGAGGGAAGGCTGGACTGAAATTTGCGGTAGTCCTGTCGCCCGAGGCGACTTAATTTCCCATGGCGAGTTAATTCAGTTACTAGCCAGCCCGGTTGGCTAGTTGAAAATATATTCTTAAAACGCGTTTTTATGTTGAAAATATAAACATAGCGTTTGTTACAGCGTTAACCAAACCGCTCCTTCGCGGAGCGTCTAAAGTGAAGCCACGTCAGGAACATAGATTAAATAACTCTTAATTTTTATTTTACATATATTATACGAAGTCTGAACGGTATTGTAGCTTAATGGAGCAATGAAATACAGGGGGGGCAAATTCTGACGGGGGGACGTACCTCGACACGACACCGGCCATGGCTTCATTACGATGCGACCGCCCGACTAATGTTTTGTACCCCCTGTTCTGCGTTTTACAAAAAACGCAATTTGACGAAGAAATTCGCGTTTGTAAATGGCAGCGCCAATTTAAAATATGAAAGTGTCGTCGCACACGAGGGCAGTGAAAATCACCGTCGAGCAGTGGCTGCCGAGACTGTCCGTACAGCCGTTATTGGTAGTAGCAATAAAAAGTAAATATCTTTTTATATAATGTATTTTTAAGTTGGCAGGACCCTTCCTTTGCATACATGGCATTCAGGGCCCACTTGCACAAAACATCTTAAGTCCTTTCTTGTCCTTAAATTTAAGTATTTCCTTATCTCTTCTTTCATAAAAGATGATATATATTAATGTTATTGAAATTATTTGCTTTAAAACTTTATAAGAAAATTGCTTTATTTCTGTGATTATAATACATAATCAGATTATTGTGATATCTGTAAAAATTAAGGTAATTAAAGTACAATATTGAAACAATTTAAACACATAGGCAAGTATAGGATAAGATTATCCTTAACTTGAGATTTTTTGTGCAAGTGTGGCCTGCTGACTTAATTCTGGCGCTCAATTTTATTTCTTTTTATTTAATACTCATTTGCCAAGTTTTGCAATGTCCTGATTATTTTTTATTTTATTATGGTGCTCTGAATTGTTATATTGTAGTGCTCTAAATTATTTTCATTTTCTTATTGAACAACAGTAGCAAAATATTCTTGAAATAGAATAAAATGCATATTAACTATGAACAATTGTGGTCTTTTGTGTCATTTTTACAGTGTTGAAATCTCAGTGTTACTGAGATTGGACACATTTTGGCTAGTTGATTTTCTGATTGGCTAGTAACTTTGTAAGGTAACTAGTCCGGCTGGCTGGCAAGAAAAAACATGAATTTCTAGGCCTGAGTCATTTGTAATAGAAGCGTGTCAGCTAAGGTGAAGGTAAGGGTTTAAAGGTGTGTTGTGAGACCAGCAATGATGTATGGTTTAGAGAAATTAGCAACATGCAGCAGACAGCTGGAAGTGGAAGAGTTGAAGGAAGGAAAGCAAACTCCTTGCCATTGTGATTCACACCACTGCACACGATATTTGACTCTGTATTCAACCCATCACCACAGTGAACAGTGGGCAGCTTTGAGCGGCCGAGGAGCTGTGAGTGCGGACGGTGCCATGCTCAGTGAATCTCAGGGACCTTGCGGACTTAAGTCTGCTTCCTTAAGCACCGGACCACCAACTGCCCCCTTAAGATGCTGAGATTCTCTTTAGGAGTGACTAGGATGGATAGGATCAGGAATAAGGTTGTTAGAGGGACAACACCGAAGGGAAGGTTTAGAGAAAAAAGCTAGAGAAGCTAGATTAAGATAGCTTGGACATGTTCAGAGAAGAATGATAAAAATTAAGCTACCACGTAGGAGACAAAGAGGAAGGCCAAAGAGAAGATTTATTGATGCAGTGAGGGAGGACATGAGTTGAGGATACAGAGGACAGGGTAAGATGGAAAATGTTGACTTGCTGTGGCAACCCCTGAAAGAAGGACAATCCAAAAGAAGAAGTGAAATTATGACTTATTCTTATTAGCAGAAGAGCATCTCTGAACGCACAGTACGTCAAATTTGAGGCAGATGGGCTACAATTTCCACAAGCTCATCGAAATTGGACAATAGAAGACTGGAAAAACGTTGCCTGGTCTGATGAGTCTCGATTTTTGCTGTGACATTCGTGGTATGGTTAGAACAGGGGTTGGCAACCCGCAGCTCCGGAGCCGCATGCGGCTCTTTAACGTATCCCTAATGGCTCACTGGAGATTTTTTCAAAAACATATAAAAATTAAAAAAAGACTGAAAGGACATCAAAATGGAACAAAAATGGTCCTAGTGTTGTCTTTTTTTTTTTTCAAATGTTTTACCTAGGGATGCACCGGTCAATTGGCCGCCGATCTAAAACGCCGGTTTAATATCCAACCAAATCCAATCGGTGATCCGCCGGTCACTGTCGCTCAGATTTGGCTTTTTTACAGCGCGCCAGGACGATACCAAAACATGCTGTTTCTAACGACTGCAAATCAAAAGTAAGCCAGTGAGAGTCAACGTTTGGAACAACAGACTTAATACTGTACTTAGAAAAGAAGCACTGTTTTTTTTTTAGCAAATATAAAGAGGAGATGGCTGCTAAGAGGATTGGCGGAGTCTCGGCTACCACAACAATCCTCCAGTGTAGCTTCTATGTTCAACATGAGTACGACATGAGAAGTCCAAAGCCACCAGTAGAAAATTAAGCGTAGTACAGAATAAATGCATTGTAAACCCAGTGAAACACTTGTCCAAGTAGGTGGGACTTTTCTGATTCAGCGCTGCCAGAGTTGTTTGAGAGCCTTTTAAGACATTTACGCAAACTGCTTGACGCCACCAAGTAGTTTTACCATGGACATTTGGACTTGTGGAAATGTGTGCTCAGTGTCAACGTTGAGCCAGACACCTCAATGGCTGGATGATGATTTTGAGCAAAATCAAGTTAATCTCCACTGTGTTGTGTGTTGACAGTAAAAATCAGCTCAGGGGCCACTGTTAAAACTATTCATTATTTTTGATGTTTTATTCTTAACCCAAGCAAATATGATGTCTATGTATGATTCTTGTTATTTCCTAGGTAGAACATCGGTATCAGAAAAATCGGTTTTGGCAGGTGAGGCCACGAAAAACCAGAAATCAGCATTTCCCCCTTTTTATGTTTTTTAAAAAACACAATATTTCCATCAAAAATACTATGCTGATTAATATAAGTTTAACTCTATTTATTTTACTCATTTAATAAATATGAATATTGATAAATGTTTTATTTTGATAATTGCAGGTTGTGTTTTAACTGCAGGCTGCAGGTTGTTGGACTATGTGGCTCAGATAAGGAGGAAAGAGGAGAGTTGTATATTATTGAGGTTTGAAGCGGACTGTATTTTATTTCCTTAGTAAGGTCTGAAATCACAGGAGGTCTTTAATGTCCATCCCATTTTGGGTTTTTTTTCTTGAACACTTAAATTAAAAAATAGCACCATAAATCTGTATACGCATTGCTTGCTTGGCAACAAAACATAAAACAGTAATATTGTAATGGAGGTTAAACTTGAAGCACCAAATATTGTACAGCAGTGTGGTCACATGGTGTATCACTCTCTCCAGGATGCGCTTCAAGGAAAATAAACATTTATTTATTAATGCTTGTGCTCATAGTGCTTAGTTATTTTAATAATAAGTTATATAGCTAATATACTGAGAGCCTATGATGCCTTCATATTAGTTTGATATAAGGCTTTTAATTTTTACGGCTCCCAACAGATGTGTTTTCTGTTTTTTGGGCCAATATGGCTCTTTGAACATTTTGGGTTGCCGACCCTTGGGTTAGAATTTGGCGTCGACAACATGAGACCATGAATCCATCCTGCCTTGTATCAACGGTTCAGGCTGGTGGTGGTGGTGTAATGGTGTGGGGAATATTTTCTTGGCCCCTTGGTACCAACTGAGCATTGTTGCAACGCTACAGCCTACCCGAGTATTGTTGCTGACCATGTCCATCCCTTTATGACCACAATGAACTTCTGATGGCTACTTCTGATGGAATCATCTCAGACTGGTTTCTTGAACATGACAATGAGTTCACTGTACTCAAATGCAGGGATGGCAACAGGAAATTTGGATTTAAGCTGAAATGTCTGGGGTCCAGTGGGGGATGGGGGGCGTGTGCGGCGCAGCCCCCGATCCCCCAATTAAAAATTAATTGCTTAATTTTTAAGCAATTAAGGCAGTATTTTCCAGTCACCAGATCTCAATCCAATAGAGCATCTTTGGGATCTTGTGGCACTGGAGATTCGCATCATGAATGTGCAGCCGACAAATTTGCGACAACTGTGTGATGCCATCATGTCAATATGGACCAAACACTGAATCTATGCCACGAAGACTGCCAGAGGCAGTTCTGAAGGTACACACACACACACACACACACACATACATACATACATACATACATACATACATTCTTTTTTCAAGTTGTATATATAGCTGACAGTAACTCATGGAGACAGATTAAAAGCTTGAATGAGGTAGAGGAGTTTAGGTGTTTGTGCAATGCGCACTTAAAAATTCCCCTTTTGTGCCACGCAAAAGTACTTTACATCTTTAAAGACAACTTATATTGGCAAGTAAACTTTTTGACATGAATAAAGGAATGCCTTTTTTGCCTCTGAGTCCATTCTGTTTTCAAGCATGGGATACATAAAACATATTTACCGAAATGGGGAAATTAAATGGGGCTGCTAAAAATTAGTGGTAATTTGTATTTATTTTGGGAACAAGCCCTTAAGGACCAGTTGTACATGGAAGAATAGTTTTAATGTATTAATACATGTTACTGTGGTTAATCATTATTTATTCAAGTAACAAATGTTGTTCATTACTGTGAAATAAAAAAAAAAGTTAAATTAACCAGACTCTGCATCAACGTTTTGTAACATGAATTAATGTAAGTATAATTGTATACTTCACCACAAACATCTATAAATACAAAAATATATACAATTCTTATATTAAGGGAAGATGTGGGAATATATGAGAGATGCTCTGAAAGAAAATTACTGGGCAAAACAAGAAAAACACAAAGCAAAACAAAACAAGCCAAGCCAAGCACCAAAGACAAATACACTATTGGTGACCTTTTCAATTTCATTTTTTTTTACAAAACAAAATAAAATGCATCATTGCATTATTAAAATGAAAATGTCTAACAATAATTGTTTATTGCATTCATATCCATGGATTTATTTTTCAGTTTTGGTATACTCATTTTTGGTTTTGGCCAAAGATGTTTTTATTTTGGTGCAACACCAATTGTTAGTGATGCTATTAAAATAACATTTGCTACAAATGTCTCAGAGGAGATGCTTTCCTCAGTTGGCAAATTGGAATAGGATGAAAAAGAATGTAGCCAAGATTAGCATTTCCATCTTTTCTTTGTTATGCTGCAAAGAGATCAGGATGTTTGATATATGCTCTCCTAAAATTTCAGCTCTCTTCATCACTGTTCTCCTTTTGCTCTCTCAATGCATTGCAAGACTTTTCTTAAATACCATCTTGGGGAACTGCATAAACAGCATCCTCTCTATCCTTGGTCCCAGCTCTTACTAATATAAGAAGAGACTTGTTTATTCGAGTAGTGCTCACAAGCACACGCTGACTCAGTGTCCACACATAAAAACACACGCACCCCAAGGTCATCTCAAAGAAACACATAAACATTGCTTGCACTTGTTTTTGTGAATTACTCATTACCAAAAGTACATTTCCTTTGTTAAATAAAAAAAATGTATACATGTTAAATCTGCATTGCCAATGTGTTATTAATGGTTGGGTATTTAATTTATATACTTCATACGTTTGTCATATATTTCCTGTCTCTGTCAAGCACCAAGTAGGGGGTTCCTCCAAAACTCTCCACTCTCTCTGTTCTTGAGTCAGGAGTGCTAACCGCTACACTAGGGAACAAAGTTGCTATAATAATTATATAATAACAATCATTATTTTTATTATCTTATTTTGGCTTGTCCCTGTTTCAGGGGTTGCCACAGCTAGTCAACTAATTAATAATAATAATGATAACGATAATAATTATATATTTCATAGGCCTTTCTGTCACCCAAAGATACCTTACAAGAGGTATACAACAAAAAATAAAAACATGTAAAATCAATAAGACAATATCAAAGGGAGATTAACATGCATCACAGTTGCGTACTCCACCTGATCAACATCAATATGAAATTGACCAGGTGGAGTACGCAACTGTGAACAAGGTGGTTTTGAGGGCAGACTTGAATTACTATTGTAGTGACAAAATATATTATGGAAATAGTATAGTATACTATCATGCCTCTACTATACTGGCATGCATATACATTTGACTGGCTTGAATTGAATGCAGTCTGCTGAGGTAAACGTATTCAGTTTCTCTCGTGTTTTAGCACTGTTATGACAAATACGTCAATTTAAGCGATCTTATGAAAGGATTATAGGCCAAAGAATATATACTTCTAAGTACACTTGGTGAAATGGTACAGAAACGACCACCGCTTAGTTATTACATGCACAAATTCACTAGCAAACAACATTACAGTTTTGCTATTGTGTAAGAACAAAAACCGCAATCTATATCTGCTCTTAAGAATTCAATTTGCAATGAACGCAAAATCGAGCTAGCCAGCGTAAATATTATGACTCCATTGTTTCCTATTCAAGATTACTTGAGCATAACGGTGAACGAAAAACAAAACAGATAGTGCGAAAAAATACGAAGCAACCATTGGGGGTATTCATAATGAAACCTGACATGTGATTTAAAGTAGCTCGTCAAGGAATGTCGTGCTTCACTTGTAGACAATATTTTAATGGAAAACGTAGCCCGGTACTGTACTACTAAACGTATAACTCAAGAAATCTGAATCAAGGAAAAGAGACCGCTGTCAAACTACGTTAACAAGTACAGATAAGTGTTAACGTACAATGCGCATGACTTTTCTAACCTGCTGTAAGTAGAAAACTTACCATAACATAGTTGGCCCGCTGCTAAAGTAGTTAGCTCATGAAGATACAAGTTTTTTCCACATGATACAAGAACTTTTTCTCCTCAAATAATGTGGTGCTGTAAATAGTGGCGCATAGACAACCGCATTGTTGTGCAGTTACACTCTATGTATAATGCTCTTTATCTGTAAATACATATACTTACATTTGCGTAGCCGCTTTTCGGCCCGTTTTCGACACCCGACACCGCCGTCGGCGGTGCTCCAGAGGGCCGTGGAGCAGGGACAGGAAAAGCCAAGTGGGCTCCGGATACGAACAGGAAAGCAAAAAACTAAGTGTGCCAAGGCTTTGGGCCTCGCATGTC
This sequence comes from Paraplagusia blochii, assembly GCA_016785265.1. Classification (NCBI taxonomy): domain Eukaryota; kingdom Metazoa; phylum Chordata; class Actinopteri; order Pleuronectiformes; family Cynoglossidae; genus Paraplagusia; species Paraplagusia blochii. Next base: position 135,198 of record JAFBJS010003081.1, read on the forward strand.
CTCGAAATAGATTGGACGTGTAGGGAGCCTCGGCCCCTGTTGTTGGGTACAAACTTGGGGATTGATTTTTTTCTAAGTTCTTCTTTAGGGGCCCTTGCCCCGAAAGCACCTCACTTTTCACTTTTCTAAACTTTAAGTAGATACGAATCAAAATACTGTCAGAATATGGCGGCTGTATGGACACGAGAATATCGCGAGAATATTTTTTTCACTTCACCATCGTTGTCTTAAAAACGTAGCAAAAGAAAAAAACCGAGGCTTGATGTACAGAAGTATAGATACAGGGTTAAAGGTACGGCGATTGCAAGTCACAATTATGTTTAATTAATATAAAGATTCAGAATGACTACAAATAACTTTAAATCCCACCACCCAAAAAAACTTTGTTACAACATTATCCAGAAATAAACGACTGCAGGATGATGGGTTATGAAATAACACACCAAGGACGGACATCTAACCCACATTTAACCCTCAAGATATATTTTTTGCAGTTAATAACATGTTAGAAGATGTGATAAATTAAAATTATTTGCCAACCTCAAACCCATCTTGTTTGATATTGGGCAAAAATAAAAACATTGTATTTTCTTACTCATAAGCAATGTTCCCTCTAAGCTGCGCAATTGCACACTGCTCCCATGTTCTCCGTGCACAGCAAATGTATGCAGCGTATAAATTAAAATTTCAAGCTGAAGTGTAAATAAAATAAACAAATAACAATTTGTTTTTACCATTTTGCAATGCAACTCACTGACTGGCATGTGACAACAAGCGGTACTTCAGTAAAACAATAACTAACACTGTCCAGCCAATAATATGATGCAGTTTACACTTACTCAGCCAATCAATGTCATTAACAGCACTTTATGTGTAAGTGCCACTGTTTTGCAGGTTAGCATGTAGCTGAGTGTAGAGCATAGACTGTGGAGAGAGATAAACGCTTCACCAACCCCTTATTATGGTGAAACGAACAGGCAGTGGCACATCCCCTTACAAAGCAAAAGTAAAACAAAATGCGGTTCATTTAAGATGGAATGGCGGTCCGAGTATCTGCGAACATAAGGACAAGGGGTGTTACTGGGTAAGATCTTATCCCAGGTTTGATACTGGTGCGTGTGTCTATAGCGTGCACATTAAATATTGCTCACTGTGGTCCATAGTTTGCTCAGGGAGGTTGCCTCTCTGCCCAGACAAATGAAAAATTAGAGGGAGCATTGCTCATAAGGCAGTGTTTTTGTTATTATTATTATTTTAAAGCATAACTCTGAGGGCAGTAGTAGGTTTCTTGAAGACTTTCCACCTCTCATCCGCTGGGCTTCTTTAGTTCTCAAGTGAACTGACGAGGCACAGTGACAAATTAGACGCAAACGTTGCATCTAATTTATCAGAGGTCCTGAAAGAGCTCCAAGGCCTGGGCAGACCTCAAATTTCTTCTCAGGTGGTACATTATGCTCAATATCGGCATAGCGATCAAATTGCAACATTTCCTGTATGGCTCAACTGGGATCCGGCAGAGAAGCGGAACTTGGATGAGCGAACCCCCTACAGTTCGCCTATCGCCCCAATAGGAGTACTGATGATGCCATAAATCATGTACTGCACTCCATCGACTACAGCTCGGCATTCAACACAGACACAACTCCACGTTGTGTTCCTGGTTCACAAGCTTTTTGATGGAGAAACCCAGTGGTGAGAATAGGGAAATACATCTCTGGCTCCCGCACACTCAGCATCGGCTAAGCACAGGGATGTGTCCTGAGTCCCCTGCTCTACTGCCTCTAGACACTTAACTGTAGCGCCACTCACCCCTGCAACATCATCATGAAGTTTGCGTACAACACAGTGGTACTGGGCCTTATTTCCAAGAACACTGGGGAAACAGCCTATCTGGGGGAGGTGGAGGAATTGTCGACGTGGTGCAAGGACAAGAATCTGCAACTCAATGCTGCTGCAAACTAGAGAGATGGTTGTTGACTTCAGAGTCAACAGACTGGGGAGTCAGCTCACTCATACGCCTTTAAGGATTAATGGAACCCGTGTGGAGAGAGTCAACAATTACAGATACCTTGGTGTCCACATCACTGAGGATCTTACCTGGACAATTCACATCGCCACCCTGGTCAAGAAGGCCAGACAGCAATTGTACTTACTCAGACGTCTAAGGAAGATCAACATCTCCACCAGGTTGCTACAAACATTCTATTCCACAACTATTGAGTCAGTGCTTACAGGGAGTATTACTGCCTGTTATGGAAGCTGCTCAGTCAAGGACAGGAAAGCTCTGCAGAGAGTTAAAAGTTGTGCAGAACGGACATGCAGAACTTCTCTGGACATCTACACCAAGCCGTGTATGACTAGGTCCCTGAAAATAATTGGGGACAAATACCACCCAGGTCATGGACTGTTGTGGCATGGGGCTGCCGTCTGGTAAGCACCTCCGCTCATGTAGAGCCAGAACTGAGAGACTGAGGAGGAGTTTCTTTCCTCAGGTCATCAGGACACTGAACTCTGCTCCCAACACATAACCCCTCAGCCTGCCCAGAACACATATACATACACACACACATAAAACACATACATACATACCCAGTACCATGCACATGTCACTTTGTGTTCACTTCCAGTTTCTACACTGGTAGCAGCATCACTGCAATCTGCTTGAACTGTTTTGTTTAAAACTGTTTTATACAAATGTAAAGAATATTCTTTCTATATACTGCACATATACAGTTTTCTCAATACTGCTTGTTGTTCTTGCTCTTGCTTTTATTTTATTTTACTTCTTTTATTTTAACTTGTGTATATTGTTAAACTGTATATATCCATTTTATTTGTTAAAATTTTGTTAATATTTTATTTTACTTTTCTGCTTTATTCTTACCTGGATAATTTTATCTAACTTGGACATTTTGCACAATTGTGAGCTACCACACATTCATTTCACTATCATTGCCTGCAATGCCATGTGACAAATAAATCTTCTTGAAACTTGATGTTTCTATGTATTAAAGAAATTAGGATGCCAGCAATTAGTAGAATTACATAATATAATAAAATTAATGTTATAAATTATAAAAAATAGATGAAAATATATATTTTATGACAACATGTACTGACCAAATTCCAACAGAGCACAATAAAAGAAAAAGAAATAAATTGATAAAGTTGATCCCACTTATGTATTTCTTAATGCAGTTCCACATATGATATTTTCCCACATTTTTCTCCTAATCAGTGTTGTGGATAGGATGTCAAATTTTGTGACTCGATGTGAAATACGTCTCCTCTTGAGATTTTAGCATAACATTGAGCATAATATTTGCACGTCACTCTGACTTGATCTTTTTCAGATGTATTTTTGCTAGAAACTATTAGTGACATTTTGTTGCATATCTAGTAACAGTGGCTAAGAGGTGGAGAAAACTAGAGAGGTGGAGGTTTGGACTAGAGAGAAGAGGAATGAAGGTCAGTCGTAGCAAGACAGAGCATGTGTGTGAATGAAAGGGAGAAGAGTGGAATGGTGAGGTTACAGGGAGCAGAGGAGGTGAAGGTGCAGGAGTTCAGATACTTAGGATCAACTGTTCAGAGAATGGAGACTGTGGAAGAGAGGTGAAGAATTGAGTACAGACAGGATGGAACAACAGGAGAAAGGTGTCAGGAGGGATATGTGATAGAAGAGTGTCAGCTAAGGTAAAGGGGAAGGTTTACAGGACAGTTGTGAGACCAGCCATGATGTTTGGTTTAGAGACACTAGCAATAAACAGATGTGAGGAATTGGAGGTGACAGAGTTAAAGATGCTGAGGTTCTCTTTAGTGCATCTTAAAAAAGAACCTCTAGTGTGTTCTCTTTAGTTATAAAAGTGCAAATGCAAATATTACTTAATCTTCACATTAATTATTATTGGTAAATGCTGCTTTGAAGAGTGGCAAGACGAAAGCTAAAAAAAAGGTAAAAAGTCCCTTCTACAGTTTGCCAGAAGCCACAGGACACAGCAAAAATGTGGAAAAAGGCATTCTGGTCAGTTGAGACTTTTTGGACTAAATGCAAAACGCGGAAAAACCAACACTGCATATCACCCTGAACACACCATCCCCACTGTCAAACATGGTGGCAGCAGCATCATGCTCTGGGGTGTTTCAGCAGGGACAGGGAGGATGGTCAGAGTTGATGAGAAGATGGAGCCAAATACAGGGCAATCTTGGAAGAAGACCTGTAGGAGTCTGCGAAAGACCTGGGAATGGGGCTGAGATAAACTTTCAGCAAAACAACAATCCTAAACAAAAAGCCAAGGCTACAATAGCATGATTCAAAACAAAACACATTTATGTGTTAGAATGGCCCAGTCAAAGTCAGTCCTTAACCCAAATAAGAATTTGAAGGAAGAACTACAAACCGCTGTTCACAGAACACTCTCCAGCTAATCTGACTGAGTATGTGTTGTTTCGCAAAGAAGAATGAGCAAAAATTTCAGTATCTAGACGTTCAAAGCTTGTACCCCCCAAAAACATGAAACTGTAATTGTAGCAAAAGGTGGTTCCACAAACTATTGACTAAGGGGGGCTGGATACTTTTGCACACCACTTTTTTCATTTTTTTTTATTTATTTAAAAAATAAAATCACGTAAAATTTTCATTCCATTTCACAATTGTATACCACCTTTTGTCAGTCTTTCACATAAAGTTTTAATAAAATACATTTATCTTTGTGGTCACAATGTGACAAAATGTATCTTGAAAAGTTCAAGGGGTATGAATACTTTTTCAAGCCACTGTATATCTCAGGGGCTGGCAACCCAAAATGTTCAAAGAGCCATATTGGCCCAACAAAACAGAAACCACATCTGTTGGGATGTGCAAAAAATTAAAAGCCTTATATCAAACTAATATGAAGGCAACATAGGCTCTCAGTATATTAGCTATATAACTTATTATTAAAATAACTAAGCACTATGAGCACAAGCATTAATAAGTAAATGTTTATTTTCCTTGAAGAGCATCCTGGAGGGAGTGATACACCATGTGACCACACTGCTGTAGAATATTTGGTGCTTCTAGTTTAACCTCCATTACAGTATTACTGTTTTATGTTTTGTTGCCTCGATTAAATTATAGAAATACAAGCAATACGTATACAGATATTTAGAGCTATTTTTTTAATTTGAGTGTTCAAGAAAAAAACAAAACAAAATGGGATGGACCAGAGGTAGGCAACCCAAAATGTTCAAAGAGCCATAATGGCCCAAAAAAACAGAAACCACATCTGTTGGGAGCCGCAAAAATTTAAAAGCCTTATATCAAACTAATATGAAGGCAACATAGGCTCTCAGTATATTAGCTTTATAACTTATTATTAAAATAACTAAGCACTATGAGCACGAGCATTAATAAATAAATGTTTATTTTCCTTGATGCGCATCCTGGGGAGAGTGATACACCATGTGACCACACTGTTGTACAATATTTGGTGCTTCAAGTTTAACCTCCATTACAATATTACTGTTTTATGTTTTGTTGCCTCAATTAAATTATAGAAATGCAACCAATACGTATACAGATTTTTGGTGCTATTTTTTAATTTGGGTGTTCAAGAAAAAAAACAAAATGGGATGGACATTAAAGACCTCCTGTGGTTTCAGACCTTAGTATGGAAATAAAATACAGTCCTCTTCAAACCTCAATAATATACAACTCTCCTCTTTCCTCCTTATCTGAGCCACATAGTCCAATAACCTGCAGCCTGCAGATAAAACACAGCCTGCAATTATCAAAATAAAACATTTATTAATATTCATATTTATTAAATTAGTAAAATAAATAGAGTTAAACTTATATTAATCAGCATAATATTTTTGATGGAAATATTGTGTTTTTTAAAAAAACATAAAAAGGGTGAAATGACGATTTCTGTTTTTTGGTGGTCCGACCTGCCAAAACCGATTTTTCTGATACCGATGTTCTATCTAAGAAATAATAAAACTCATACATAGACATCATATTTGCTTGGGTTGAGAATAAAACATCAAAAATAATGAATAGTTTTAACAGTGGCCCCTGAGCTGATTTTCACTGTCAACACACAACACAGTGGAGATGAACTTGATATAGCTCAAAATCATCATCCAGCCACTGAGGTGTCTGACTCAACGTTGACACTGAGCACACGTTTGAAATCCAAATGTCCATGGTAAAATTTCTTAGTGGCGTCAAGCAGTTTGCGTAAATGTCTCAAAGGCTCTCAAACAACTCTGGCAGCGCTGAATCAGAAAAGTCCCGCCTACTTGGACAAGTGTCACCGGGTTTACAATGCATTTATTCTGTACCACGCTTAATTTTTCTACTGGTGGCTTTGGACTTCTCGCTACTCATGTCGAACATAGAAGCCACACTGGAGGATTGTTGTGGTAGCCGAGACTTCGCCAATCCTCTTAGCAGCCGTCTCCTCTTTATATTTGCTAAAAATAAACGGTGCTTCTTTTCTAAGGACAGTATTAAGTTTGTTGTTCCAAACGTTGACTCTCAATGGCTTACTTTTGATTGAACACCAGTGTGTTTTGGTATCGTCCCGGCGCGCTGTAAAAAAGCCTTATCTGAGCGCATTGAGCTGCCGTCACCGCGCGTGTGTGTCAGTGTGACAGCCGAAACCGAGAATTTACGACAGTGACCGGAGGATCACCGATTGAGTCGGTTGGATATTAAACCGGCATTTTAGATCGGCGGCGGCATCTCTAGGTAAAACGTTTGAAAAAGAAAAAACAACAGTAGGACCATTTTTGTTCCATTTTGATGTCCTTTCAGTCCTTTTTTTATTTTTATACGTTTTTGAAAAAATCTCCAGTGAGCCACTAGGGATGTGTTAAAGAGCCGCGGGTTGCCGACCCCTGGTAACCCAACAATAATCAGTGCAACAACCATCATATTACAATTAGAATCACATGTGTGTATATATAATTATAGTGCATATAATGTAATATCCCTGTGACATACCAGTCAGCTGTCTCTTTATGTTTTATTGGACCAGTTGACAGCAATTACAAGTCTTTACAACTCTTGCTCTTAGTCCAGCTTCACTCATTCATGTTCCTTCACTTCTCTCTCTCTCTCTGCACCTCTCAGTCCCACCCAAACACATAAGCCCATGTCTTTATCAACCCAGAACTATTACCCTTTTATAACCATGAGCCTATCATTATAACTACTACCATGTGTACATACAGAGAGTCCTCTCCTATGATGGTAGATGTGTTCTAAGACCCATTGCAAAAAAGAAAAATCCACTAAGAAGTGACATTTTAGATAGATTTTTTTTTCTTTGTCGAAAAAAAGATATGAAAACTGTACTTCTTAAATTCCACCAACATGTACGGTTTCCGACAAGGGGAGACAACATCCTGGGCCTTGTTTACACCTCCCAGAAAGGTGCATACAGAAAAATTAGACAAAAGGAATTAAACGGAACAGGAAAAGTAAGATCGAAGGAAGGGAGGAAAAAGGGTAGTATTAAGCGGGACAGAAGAAGAGGATCGTGGATACCAACGGGCGGAAGAAGAAAAAATATCATCTATCTTTGACGCAAAGAGAGTCCCAGCCAGAATCAGTTAGTCGTTAGATAGTAAGGGAAAAAAAGAATTGGCCCTGTATGGGACCGAGAAGGTAGCGTCTGACTCCGCCACAGCCGTGAAACTTAACCACGGCCAAGCACGCTCTTCTTCTCCCCCTCTTCCAATCTGCCGATAAGGACAAAGCACGGTCAGGTTAGAAAAAATGTATTAGAAAATGCCTCAGCACACTGTTTTTTATCCTTACTGTTAGAATTGTTGACATATTATTGTTTCTTCTTGATGATAACATTGGCTTAAGATTGCTTATGTGCTGCTCCCCTGATCAATAATATCATTTGAATAAAGTTGTCATTTGTGACTGGAGGAGATTTTTGTCACCACTTCTCTCTTCACCATTCGCACACATTAAATAACGAGTTCTGGTGCATAAGTGGTAAATTTCCATAAGTCTGTGGTACGTAAGGGCAAAGGTCTGTCTATTCTCTTTAAATACCCCAGTTACCTGCCCCAACAAGTGCCAGGATCATGAGAGGTGGGCTGTGACGAATGGGTGTGATCGCATAGTGCACCACAATTACTTGGTCTACTCACTGCGGTGTGCTTGTGACGGCAGCAGGGCGGACACCCAGAGGGACAACAGTAAGAAGGCCGGAGCGAGTCACCTCGCCCACCGAGTAGGGTCAAGAAGGAGTGAAGCTTTAAACATTTAAACTTTTTTAAATGTGTTTTTAAAGTAAAATAACTAGCTATTAGTTACTTTTATAATTTAGTAACTAGTAATGTATCTTGTTACTTTTTCAGAGCAGTAACTAGTAAAGAAATAAGTTACTTCTTTAAAGTAACTTGCCCAACACTGTTCATTTGACATTTCCTTTTCTAATTGCATGAAAATTTACAAGATTTAACTTGATTTTTTTTTACACAGAAAGCTGAAAATCTATTATTAACCCAAGATATTTATATTGATTGACAATTTGTATTTTATCTCCATAAATAAATATATCAGGATCAGGTGACACTTTATTTAATTGAGTGAAATACATGCCTACAGTTTTAGAAAGGTTTAGCTGTAGAGAGCACTCCTGTAAACAGATGTCAATGTCACACAAGACATTGTATCGGTAAGTTTAGCTGCAACAGTGTCTTTGTTGCGACCATACACAAAGAAGACCGTGTCATCTGCACACATTAAGGATTGAGCTTCAGAGCAAACAGTGGGCAACTCATCAATATAAAGATTAAATAAAAGGGGACCTAATATTGAACCCTGAGGGTTATCGTAAGGGAGCCAGATCTGCAGTAGTTAATTATATTATACGGACTGTGTTCCAGCTATGATTCAATCCAACAGTCATGGTTCTGTTGGTGTGTGTCTGTCTTAAATATTTTCCCTCCTTTTTGTGTGCATGGTCACATGGGTCTCTAACCAATCAGGCAACTTTGCTTATTGTCTGAGTATTTAACCTGTTGTTTAGCAAAGTTGCCAAATAGTCTGAGTATTTAACCTCACCTGTTGCTGAACGAAGTTGCCATATTGACTTTGATCATTTATGACTCTCCAGTGTTTCTTCCTGAGCCTGTTTATTCGGTACTGACCCTGTTTGCCTGTGCTTTTTGGCCGTTTGTTCTGCCGTTCTGGACCGATCTGATCTTATGTGAAAATTGATCTCTGCCTGACCTGTGATAACGTAACCTTTGCTCTTGCTTTGATCAGTCTTGATCTCCTACCTTCCCAATTTGACCTGCCTTCCGTCCTTGTTCATGTCTTGTCTCTGCCCTGGTGTGTTTAAACTGCATTTCTGTCTCTGACCGCTGTCTTAGCCTTAGCATTTCTGTCCTAGCCTTGTGCGTGAGTAGTAGTATTGTAGTATTAAGCTTGCTGTAATAAAATTCTTCTTAACATCAATCTTTGGTCAGTGTCTTTGTACAACTGGGTTTAACACTGAGCAACTTGTAATTGTTATTGAATTGTTTTATTTATGACACTGACTACAGCTAGATGGCACTTTAGGCTTCTGTTATAGCATTGGCTAGTCTTGTTAATCACAGTTTATATACTGTATACATAATCCATAGTGACTTATATTTGTTCTTAATCCTTATTATGAATTTTTAAGTTACTGTTGGGTGATAAAAACAACTGACCAGAAATTTCTTCTTGTTAGCTGGCTGATGCTACATTAGGCTAAACTAGTGTGTGTAAATAATAACAGGTGTATTGACTGTATATACGAATGGGTAGTGGAATATTTGTAGTATTTAGTGTTATCATTTTGTCTTTAACTACAACAACTGATATGTAAAGGGAATACTGCAGTCAAGAAAGCACTTACTTGCTAATCGTGCTGGCAAACCAAATGGTATTGCCCCTTTTCTATACTGCTAAATTACATGTGTGCAAAACTTGACTGTTGAGCTTCTTAATTCATTTTATTAATAATACAAATTATTAATACAAATTCATGATTTCATTTAAATATTTTTATCATACAAATGTGATGACAATCACATAACAATTGCAAAAATAATATGAATGATAACAGCAAAAAATTATTGCCTTGCACTAAAGAATGCATATATATATATATATATATATATATATATATACAGGTTAAAATAAAAAAGTTCATTTTATTTCTCATTAATGTACAATCAGCACCCAATCCTTTCCAAAAAAAAGAATGTCGTCATTTTTGCAAATTTATATATATATATAAAAAGAATATTTATCAGTTTTTAAAAAAATCTAATGGGCATAAGTATACAGACCCTTTGCTGTGACACTCATATTTAATTCACATAATGTACATTTCTTCTGATCCTCCTTGAGATGGTTGTAGTCCTTCATTGGAGTCCAGTATGTTTAATTAAACTGATTGGACTTGATTAGAAAAGGCACCTGTCTATATAAGACCTTACAGTTCACAATGCTTGTCAGAGCAAATCTGAATCTTAAAGTTGAAGGAACTGGCCAAGGAGCTCAGAGACAGAATTGTGACAAGGCACAAGGTTACAAAAGAATTTCTGTAGCACAACACAGGTTCCTAAGAGCACAGAAGCCTCCATAATCCTTAAGCGGAAGAAGTATGGAAAGACCAGAACATTGTAGAAGAGACTTGGTGAGAGAAACAAGAACCCAAAGATCACTGTGACTGTGCTCTAGAGATGCAGTGGGGAGATGGGAGAAAATTACACAAAGTCAACTATCACTGCATCTCTACCAGTCGGGGCTTTATGGCAGAGTGGCCTGATGCAAGCCTCTCCTCAGTGCATATGAAAGCCTGCATAGACTTTGCCAAAAAACATATGAAGGATTCCCAGACAATGGGAATTAGGATGCTGTGATTGAGACAAAGATTGAACTGTTTGGCATTAATTCTAAGCGGTATGTGTGGAGAAAGCCAGGCACTGCTCATCAGGTGCCCAATACAATCCCAACAGTGAAACATGGTGGCGTTGCCATGGGGTGTTTTTTAGCTGCAGGTACAGAACGACTGGTTGCAATTAAAGGAAAGATGAATGCAGCCAAGTATAAAGATATTCTGGAAGGAAATCTCTTCCAGAGTGCTAAGCACCTCAGAATGAGCCAAAGGTTCACCTTCCAACAAGACAATAATTCTAGGCACACAACAAAATAGCTTAATCTTTATTATGACACATTTAATATTCACATAATTGTAAATCCATGAAGCCTTTAAACTGCTTGTCTACTTGGAGGTGAAGATTTCTGCATTAAAAGACAAACGTGATGTTAGTCTGATGATTAAGTTGTACATAGTTGATAAACTTATATTTATACTATACCAGTTTTTATGCCGGACGTGTCATTTAGTGGTATTTGGAAAAATACTAGACATTTAATCGGTCCGTGGTGCAGAAAAGTTTGGGGAACACTGCGTTACAGAGCAGCTGATTCAACTTTAAATTGCCAACATTTAATGTGTTGTTTAACATTTCATATCAGCATTTTTTGCACAGACAAACCGTTGAAAAAAAAGTTTTTATCTAACCTTTACTTATGAATAAATTCTATGCACAGCTTGTTTTGAACAGTAGCATCAATAACTTCTTGAACTGTTAAAGTTCTCCTGATCTTTCTTCAGTTTTAAAGTCTCTTTGTCTCCGAGTAGACTCTCTGATCACTTCTGTTCCCACTGTATGTTTTCAGTCTTTTTGGTCGGAAAATGACTGCTCCACCGATACTGCGGTCGCTGGTAGAGTCTGCCAGATCAAAAGAGTCCAACAAGATCCTGCAGTGTCACATAGCTCTTCTGAGGGAGGCTAGAGGACTGATAGCCTACTTTTGCAGCGGATTTCTGTCCGCTCAGCACAAGAACACGTAACACACAGACAGTTGTTGATAATCCAGCTAAAATAATAACATTTATTCAATATGGTAAACGTGTTGGAACATTTTAATAGCGGCATGAGGAGGGAGGGCAGAATGGTCTCTCTGTAGACTAGCACAGCATAGTGATTGCGCAATCCCCAGTGAGGCTAAGTCTCAGTGCTTGTCTTTTCTCACTATTTGAACAGAAAAGTTGTAAAGGTGAGAAATCAGCGATTTCTAAAAGCAATTAACATGAAAAAGAACTCTAGCAAATAAATCATCTAATTTATTTTTAAATTTATATTTCCATTCATGACACCTGCCTCCCCTCACCGCACGTCACTGTTTGTAACTTAACCAGCCCTAAACAAAACCCAATTGAGCATCTCTGAAGAAACCTGAACTGGCTGTCCACCAATATTTACCATCCAACCTTACGAAATAGGAGAGTATCTGCAACAAAGAATGGCAGACGATCCCCAAATCCAGGTGTGAAAAACTTATAATAATTCCCAAGAAGGCTCATGGCTGTACAAAATCAAAAGGGTGCTTCTACTCAATACTGAGCAAAGGATCGGAATACTAATATCAATGTGATTTCAGTTTTTTCTTTTAAATAAATTTGCAAAAATGCCTTTTCTGTCAAGATGTGGTGCTGAGTGTACATTAATTGAGAAATAAAATTAACTTTTTTGATTTTAGCAAATAAACAAAATGTGACAAATTTAAAGGGTTCTAAGTACTTTATATATAATACTGTATATTTATAGTCTGAACATGGCTTTACTTTTGCAAGTGCCACTGCTCCTTTATGTGCAGGTCCTGTTTTCTATCCAGCTAATTGGGAGCAGACAGCAGGTAGATAGTTGAATTGGAATGATTTGATCCACAGATGGAGTTACTCTCAGCATGTGGCAGCCAAAGGTTTTAGCTCTCATCTGCTTTGGTTTGTGTGGAAGTAACAAAAAGACGAGAACCAACTTTAAGAGTTCAAGAGCTAGGCAGTGTCAGGAACCCTTAGTAACGATGAGACTGGTGGGTATACTGGGAAGTCTGCTGTGAGGATGATGAGTATCCTATGGTGCTCTGGGGCTGTGTGGACCCTTGGATGTTGCTTTGGTAACCAAGACGGGAGCTGGAGTGCTGAAGGTAAAAAAAATTCAGTCAGCATGTCTAAAAATGCATGCCTCACATATCACCAAGAAGAAGAGGAATCATTTACATTAGGACAAAGCCTATTTGCACTTACTTGTTACAATATTTAGAAGCTGTTACGTGTTCGCAAAAAAATATAATTCAATTGTGAAATTAAGCCGTTTTTGTGCCACAGGTGAACATTTTGACTTAATGTAGTGTACATAACTGACCAAAACTTAACCAACTGTTTTCAACTACAGCACAAAAAGTAGCTTCCGCATATGGTTATAACAATATTTCAGTCACAAAATAATTTGAACGTTATCATGTAATAATCTTTTTAAAATGCTTTTCCTTAAACAAAACATAATTGGCATGCATTAAGGTGAAAGGTGAAACTTCGGTATGATAGCTTTCTTTTTGTTTGTGTGTATTCTTTAATGCGGGCAACTGTGCTGGAAATTAAGACAATGAGCATGCCCACCCTAGTTAGTAGGTTTTGGCCTGCAGTATGTATGATATTCCTGCTCCAGATTATCTTTCATTTCATTGCATTAGTAATAATTTTCCTCATAAATTCATTATCTTGCTGTCCTGATTTTGGGTCACATTTTGGGCTAAGTACAAGTGTAATTCAACCATTTTTGGAAAATGTCCGACAGACCTGGTATTCAGACTGTAGCACTCCTGTGCCTGAAGAGATCCCTGGGGGTCCAATACGAGGTTTTTTGCTGGATGGTCCTTGGTCTTGGCCATGTTGTAACCCACTGCTTGTGGTAATCCCTGTGGTGCCACCAGTGCCATTTGTTTGGGCTGAACTCTGCTGTGATGGTGCTTGCTGTGCTGTAGTCTGTTGTTGACCTGCTGTTTGCTGGTGCTGTTGGGTCTGGTTATGAAGACAAAAAAAACAAAAACAAATTGGTAGTAGAAGGCTATGTTACAACAGGATAATGTATTGGGTAATGGACACTTTCATTATTTGAAGTTCTTTAATCCTTCAGACAAATTTATGAAACAAAAACAATCAATCAATGAAGGATGGGCAAACGTGTGTGTTTATCAACTGGGACTTCATCTCCTTTTGGCTTGTCTCTTTTCCCAGGGTTGCCACAGAGAGTCAACAGTTTCCATCTCACCCTATCCTCTGTATCTACTCTATCTCCACCAACCACTATGTCCTCCCTTGCTGCATCCATAAATCTCCTTTTGGCCTTCTTTGTCTCCTTCCAGGTAACTCCTTTTCTAGCATTCTTCTACCAATATAACCACTGTCCCTCCTCTGAACATGTCCAAACCATCTTCATCTAGGTTCTTTTCTGTCTGTGCCTCTAATCACCTCATTCCTGATCCTGTCCAAACTTGCCTCCCCTATGTACTGAAGAATGTTTAAGAACTGGGACAATAAGCAATAAATTCATTAATTTAACATATATTTGGTATTACCTTTTCTGGACAATAAAGCATATTTAAGGTATTACCTTTTCTGAACAATAAAGCATATTTAAAAAACTGGGCTTCAGGGTATTGTTATGGTGTGTGTATAAGGACCCCAAAATGTTGTCGGGAGATGTGTACTAATGCTGGATGACAGAAGAAGATCAAACTTTCATCAAAAAAGGAAAACAACATAAGTTGAGTGACATTACTATCTGCCAATGGGTTGTGGATTCTTTGTCTTTATAGACGCTTGGACAGTACTTAAGACTCACACACCAATCAATCAGTCTGAAGTACTGTCCAAGCTTTTGTGAAGGCTGGAATCAGTCTGCAGCCTTCCAGCCACTCTGCAGGACAAACTTTTTCTTATGCATCTTATGCTCTTTCCGTCTATCTATCTATCTATCCATCCATCTATCCATCCATCCATCTATCCATCCATCCATCCATCCATCCATGCATCCATCTATCTATCATCCCTGAACAGCTAAGTAACAGCAGCATCTTAAAATGTTTTGTATTGTACGTGTTACAACTAAACAACGTTGAAAGTTATACTACCCAAGTTCGACTCATCTGCCTATTTCGTGTCACTTAATGAGCCCAACAATCTTTTTAAAGGAAAGGAAGAAAAGCAAACTCCTTGTCATTGTGACCCACACAACAACCTGCACATAACGAAATTCGACCTCTGTATTTAACCCATCACCAAAGTGAACAGTGGGCAGCTTTTGGCGCCTGGGAAGCAGTGAGTGGGGACAATACCATGCTCAGTGGATGTCAGTGTTAACTTGGCAGTTGGTGGATTTAAACCTGGAGCCCTCTGGACCCCATTCTGGTTCAATAACCATTAGGCCACCAATGCCTCGAATCCCCCAAATGCCTCAATCTGGTGCACCTTCTCACCTTATCTACTGTCTTCTAAAAAAAAACAGTGGATAATTTTATTGGCCTAGATGTAGTGTTCCCCTGTGTTCGTTTTCCTTATCTCGCAAAACACGCTGGACGTCTAGAGGTTCACTTTATGAAAAATAAGTGAAATTAATACTCTTGCCATTTATGCACTCTGTGTGTGAGGTGGGGCTATACACAGAGAGTACATATGCTGAATTTCTTTAGAAGTGGTGGCAAGAAAACTACTTGCATGCCAATCTAAAACATACCCATGCAACCCAGATTTCATGACAGGGTGAGGTTTTCTTGTTACATTCCATACATTATTCCTCAAATAAGTATTGTATAGTGTCGTTTTCTAAGCAGTTTTATGTTTATACTGCACTGTGTTTTACATTTTAACATGATCCGTTTAATTCTTTTTTAAGGAATAATCACAGCATGTTGCAGTTGCACATAAGAAACATAAATGACCAGTCTGTAAAAATAAAACCAGTCTATATTTCAGACATACAAACCAATATGGCCACCCCGAATAGATGTGAAAGCACTGTTTATGAGATATTATGGAGATCTTGAGAGATAATGTATAAAGGGAGCGGATGCAAATTCTCTACATTTGGTTTAAAGAACTGCTACATCTTAAAGTGAGGACTGGTGCTAGCTGATGTTTGTGCACAACTTAAAAGTCCTACTATTACCTAACGTGTGATGATTTCACTAATTGGACAATAATGAAGCAGAATAATTACCTTCTCTGTTTTCTCTTCTGGCTCATCCTCATTCAGAAACTCACGTTTTGGGTATGGAATCTGACAACCAGCAAACACACTGAAAAGAACATGAAGAAATTGTTCATTGGAACATCTCTCATCAGACAAGTTTGGACCTCAGCCAAAAGCATGGAGGCAGGTTCTTCTTCTCCTTTGGGCTTGCCACTTTTTTACAGCAAGTAAGCCTTTTCCATCTCACCCCTCCAACTACCTGTGTTTCCTCCCTAATTACATCTAAAAGTCTCCCTTTGGCCTTATGTATCTTATCTATCTACCTGCTGTCTGTCAACACGGTAGTGTGAGCGTGGGAGTGTGAGCTCTGTCTTTTTTTAGTCTTTTTTTCAAATCCCTTTTTTAAAACACATTTCAGCCCCCAGCACGTTGTTAATTACAGACACGTTTTTATTCAATTTCTCCGAATCTCCACTCCCCCAGACCCTGTCTTTGCCTCGGGCTCCCTCCCACCAATGGCCGGAGCATGAATGACGCGGCTCGGGAGCAGGACAGACTTTACTGTCATCTCACTCGGGATCATGGCTTTAAAATTAGACTGAGCATTCCTTGTAACAAACAGGCGGTTGCTGAAGCTGTGCATGCTGTTGTCGGGTATGAAAACGCCCTTTCCATTGCCAAGATGAACGGAGTTTGGGCCGTTTTCGTGTCAACGGTTGAGAATGCTCGCCTGGTCATCCGGACCGGAATCGTGGTAAACGGAGTGCTGCAAACGGTTACCCCGCTGGGACGTTCGGTGATAAAAGTTTTCCTTTCCAATGTCCCCACTTTCCTTTCCAACAACGTCCTCACTGAGACTTCCTCACTGAGACCTAGATCTTTCAAGTGCGGGCTTGTCGGCCACGTTGTTAACAATTTTCCCGGAGTGTTGCTTCTCTCCGGCTTTTTCCCCGGTTTCGCTACAAGTCAAACATGTCGTAGACGGGAGATGTCTGTTAGTCAGGGCCTTTTTTGCAGATACAGTATTGCCTTTGTTAACGTGTGTGCTCCAAACAGCGGCAAAAATAGGGTACTTTTTTTAAGGACGGTAGGTGACGCTTTGGCCGACTGTGACAAAGATGACTATATCTTTTTGGGTGGGGACTTTAACTGCACAGAGAATGACGGTCTTGACCGTAATCACGCTGAACCACATGTGCCTTTTCAGAATGCTCTAAAGCAGCAAGTTTTGGCCCATGACCTTGCGGATGTGTGGAGGCAGATAGATGGTGATGTGAGGCAGTGCACTTTCTTTCTTTGCTTTGTGGCTCGGGGAGCCCCCCCCCCAATTTCGTTGTACCCCCCAAGGTGCAATGACAATAAAGGACTATTCTATTCTATTCTATTCTATTCACTCATCTGAGGGTGCACTCTTCAGCCAGACTGCCATCCTGGTGGGATCAAGCTAAGGTTAAGTTGAGGCTTCTCTGTCAACAGCACTCTTGCAATGTTACTTCCCGCACCAAAAAAGGGATTAGACGTCTGGAAGCAGACATCATAGCTCTGGAACACGAGTGCTCCTCGGCCGGGGGCGACACGGTGGACCATCTCACATCTGAGAAACTCACCTTTGCCACCCTGCTCCAAGCCAAAGTGCAGGGTACGCTGGTTCGGTCCCGAGTCCAAACCATCGCAGACATGGATGCACCTACTGATTACTTCTTCGGGCTTGAGAAAAGGCAAGGTCAAAGCAAGCAGATATACTCCCTACTCTTGGAGTCTGGACATGAACTACGATAGCCAAGTCTGATGCGAGAGAGAGCTGTCAACTTCTACGCACCGCTGTTCAAGAGCGAATTCAAAGGCAGTGACGGACTGGAGCGGGTTTTGCCACGTGCTTCCCCAGCTTTCGGAAGGGACTAACTTACTATTGGACAGCCTGTTGACTCTAGAGGAGCTGCACACTGCCCTGCAGGGTATGCAGAACCCGGGAATTGATGGTTTCACCAAGGAATTCTACAAGGCTTTCAGGGACATTTTTGCCACTGATATCTTGGATGTTTCAACGCGTGAGAGAAACGGATGTTTGGATCCTCAGTCGTGTCAATGACCTATGCTTGGACGCTACTCTGTTTATGACTGATGTTAGCAAGCTCAGCCTTGCCGGTCTACCGTCCTTTTACCGGGCACTGCTGAAATCCTGGGCTCTTCTCACATGCACAAGGAAGGAGGAGAATGTTTCCTTGCACTGGCTGCTGAAGGAGCCCCTGGTGTGTATAGCCAGATTGGACATCTGCTGTGATGCCACGCCTGGATTGATGGCTTTGTTGAGTAGATCAAGATCACTTCTTTGGGTCAGCTGATTCACGTAGCGGGACCACGACTGACAGATGGCAGGTTCCTGTGCTCAGCGTTTGGCATGTACTCCGTGTGATTGGCCCAGAAATCCCTGAACCTCTGGGAGAGAAGGTTGACGATGGGAGAGAAGCTTCTCATCTTTCGACTCCGCAGTGGTGAGGGCATGCCCAACCCCTCTGTCTCGTTCTCCTGCATTTACCTGGGACCTCCTTCTGCCTCTCAACCCAACAGCCCCTCCTGCAAGCTGGGACAGTGCTACACCTACAGGATGCTGGTAAAAAGGCAGTTTACACTTGTTATGTTAAGGCTATACATCAAAGGCACCTGCATGACAGACCAGAGAGTGTGTGGACAAACAAACTTGGTGGGCGGAGGCCCAAGTGGAGCACCATCTACAAACCTCCACTGAGGAAGAGACTAGGGGATCTACAGTGGAGAGTTCTGCATGGGGCAATTGCTTCCAATGCTTCCCTGTTAGTTTTTTGCCTTGTGTTGTAAACCAGTGCCCTTTTTGCAGACTGCCAGAGACTGTCTTCCACATCTTCTCAGAGTGTGGACGTTTGATATCTTTGTTTTGCTTCTAAAACTGCAGAGAGACCCAAATGCCTTCTCCTGAACTTCTTAATCTCTGAGTCAAGGATGTCTATATACCTGACACGTTGGACTGCAGCACTTCTTCCACAGGCTCACAAATACCAATGACTTGTTTGTACAATTGTGGCTTTTCAATGAAGGTATCTTAGATTCATGTCAGTAGAGGGTGCGTCAGCTACACTGTTTGTTTTTTATTCTGCAGGCCGTGGATCACCTCTGTTTTGTCTTGGATTGTGTTAATAAAGTTCCATATTTAAATTCTTAAAAAAAGATCTATCTATCTATCTATCTATCTATCTATCTATCTATCTATCTATCTATCTATCTATCTATTTATATGGCATATAATATACATTTTATATATTTATATGTTATATGCCTACTGTATGTTTATTATTGACAACATTTTGTGTAGATTTATGTTCTTTAAGGCGTGAATACTGGATGTGAAAGGATGTATGTGCAAAACAAATAAATAATAGAAGGCTCTACCTGAAACCATTGATGCATTACAAAACATTAATAAGCAAGTTCACAGTTAAGAATATTAGTGTAATTCTCTGATCAAATCTGTTCTTTGTGCTCCTTATTAGGCAAAAACGGAATACGGGGAAGGTAATAGGAGCCAATCAATTGCAAACAGTTTTACAAAATCAGTCATGCGGTTTAGTTTAATGATGAAACTGATTGAGCTTTTTGTCATCAATATGTCTGGATAATGGTGGTAGTATCAATATCAGTGCTAAATTTTTTGTTCCATTCTGCAACTGTCCAATAATGAAATTATATGAATATTAATATAAACATGTAGAATATTGTTTGCAACTTGTGCAAATAAAATATTTGTTGCTTGTATCAAAAATTATTTAAATTATAAAAAATATATCTTGATTTGCTACCTTTCTCCTCGTCCCTTTTTCAAAGGTTTTTCTACTGACTCTACTACCTCATTGTCCTCCCTCACTGCATCTATCAAATTCATCTTCTGGCAGCTCCATCTCTACCATTCTTCTACCATTGTATCCTCTGAACATGTACAACCCATCTCAATCTGTAAGACATGATTTGGTTAAAATTTTACACCAGGTGCCCTTTTGACATGATTGAAATATGAGATCCTTGAACCATGCAAGTTATACCCTAAAAGCAGTGCTAAATTAAAACTACACGTAACAAGACTCCGGATGCAGATACTGAAGTGTGAAGAAGAATAAGGGCTCACTCAGTGGTTGGCAATGGAACCTCAAGGAAATATGGATCCTGTAATGCCTGCTCCGATGTGATTCTCTTGGTGGGATCCATGGTAAGGAGTTTCTGCAGCTGAGGAAAACATTTGGTAGCAGATACACATGCTTATTAATGAACATATACAATGCTCAAGTGTCCTTGAGTGTCTTGAAAGCTCTTTTTTATAAAATCTATTATTATTATTATTATTGTTAGGTCTATCCCTGTATAAGTGGGAGCCGGGACCGGAGAAAAGGGGGCTGCATGGTGAGCGGAAGCAGAAACGTCAGAGTGCGGCGACGGAGCAGATGCCTGAGACGGGCATCAACAATTACGCACGGACCTTGATTATTACGCACGGGCGTAACCACTGTTAGAGACAGCAGAGTGCTTTGTGAATAAATTGTTAAGACCCATTTCATTTCACGTGCAAGTGTCCGTGATTGTGTCCAGGAGGACTCATATGTTACAAATACCTTTTCCCTGCAGTAATGCATTTCCCCAGTAAATGATGATGAATGATGATGAATAAAGGGTATTAGAAATGTAGGAATTTAGGTTTTTAACAAGACATTTACATGCCATTTATTTTAGGTCAAACAAACAATCCATCTTTCTAATCTGGACTAGGCCCCGTGTCCAATTTTAGGACCAATAGTGTCCCACAAGTCAAAAGATTTACCCATGCTCCCCTATACAGTAGGGGCTTCAGGACACGAGCTACTCTAAACCGGAGTTTTGCAAATTACAAGTAAAAAAGTTTTGCTAGATTTTCTTCACAATATGAGTAAACATCCAGTTGGACCTGTTCTCCGAACTCTGACTCTCCGCTTGATCCCAGGGGAGCCATGAAAGTGAGATGAGTGATGAAATTTAACTTGAAAAACAAACAAGGTGGTCATTTTAAATGTTTGGGATATTAAATACGTTTGCCAAAAAAAAAAAAAAACACCCAACAGTGGTGGACAACACACAAAAAGACACACCACTACATTGAGATATGCCATCTTTACTCCATCTTCAAGGTCTGTAGGGTAGTGTCTATATTGAAAAAAAAAAACCAGCAGTGGACTTGCTGTGGCTACTTTGTTAAAATGTGGTAAAATACACATTTGTGTTATTTTGAATATATAACAAAATTAAACAAGGCATTTGTCATTTAGAAATGTATGATGAGCAATTTATAACAGTCATAGTTTTAAAGCTATTCCAGGGTTAAGTAAAATAAATAAATACATCTCTGCCTGGTTAATTAAACAATTTTTCCTGATGATGATATAAAATTCATCAATGACAATGATATAAAATTATTACTTTACTACTTTATATTATCAATATTTATCTATATAAACTGTTCAAATAAATAAAGGGAACACTAAAGTAACATATTACTTAGTTTATATATGTGGTTTATGTATTTAGATGGTGAGGGGATTTACATTTTTTTATAAATCAATATTGTATTTATGCAGGGCTGAAACAAACTGCTTTTTAACTGTTTTAGTCATTTTTAATGGGAATAATTCAATTTCAATAATAAATAAAATAATTAAAATAATTATTTATAATAAAAATAAATGGTTTCTTCTTCCTCTTTCGGCTTATCCCGTTTTTCAGGGGTTGTCACAGCGAGTCAACAACTTCCATCTCACCCTGTCCTGCGCATCCCCAACTCCAACTCCAACCACCTCCATGCCCTCCCTCACCGCATCCATAAATCTCCTCTTTGGCCTTCCTTTTCGTCTCTTACCTGGCAGCTCCATGTCTAGCATTCTTCTCCCAATATAACCACTGTCCCTCCTCTGAACATGTCCAAACCATCTTAATCTGGCTTCTCTAGCTTTTCTCTAAACCTTCCTGTCTGTGTTGTCCCCCTGATTACCTCGTTAATGATCCTGTCCATCCTTGTCACCCCCAAAGAGAATCTCAGCATCTTTAACTCCTCCAGCTCTGCCTCTTGTCTCCTACCTGTTCCTAGTGTCTCTAATCCATACTTCATGGCTGGTCTCACAACTGTCCTATAAACCTTTCCCTTCACCTTAGCTGACACTCTTCTATCACAAATCACTCCAGAGACCTTTCTCCAGTTGTTCCATCCTGCCTGGACTCTATTCTTCACCTCTCTTCCACAGTCTCCACTGATCTGAACAGTTGAGCCTAAGTATCTGAACTTTTCCACCTTCTCCAACTCTGCTCCTTGTAATCTCACCATTCCACTGTTCCCCTTTACATTCACACAGATGCACTCGGTCTTGCTACGACTGACCTTCATTCCTCTTCTCTCCAGTGCAAACCTCCACCTCTCTAGCTGTTGCCTGCTCTCACTGCAGATCACAATAACAGGGCAGATCCTTGATGACGTCCCACCTCACCTTAAAGTCTTCTGTCCTTCCAACAGCACAACTCTCCACTGTTGTGCTGTTCTCATACATATCCTGCACCAGTCTAACATACTTCTCAGCCACTTCTGACTTCCTCATACAAAACCACAGTTCCTTCCTTGGAACCCGGTCATAGGCCTTTTCTAAATCCACAAAAACACAATGCAGCTCCTTCTGACCCTCTCTGTACTTCTCCATCAACATCCTCTAGGCAAATATTGCATCTGTTGTACTCTTTCTCGGCATAAAACCACACTGTTGTTCACAAATCTCTACCTCTTTCCTCAACCTCGCCTCAACTACTCACTTCCAAATCTTCATGGTAAGGCTCATCAACTTTATCCCTCTGTAATTGCTACAGCTCTGCACATCACCCTTCTTGTTAATTGGCACAAGAACACTTTTCTCCACTCATCAGGTATTTTATCAATCTCTAAAATTCTATTGAAGAGCCGAATGAGAAAACTTACCGCTTCTTCACCCAAGCCCTTCAATACCTCCACTGGTATGTCATCGGGACCGACTGCCTTTCCACTCTTCATCCTCTTCAAAGCTTTTCTAACTTCATCCTTTCTAATCTGATTTACCTTCTCCCTGTTGTAATCAGGGTCCTCATTCCTACGCTCCCTATCATTTTCCTCATTTAACAACTCCTCAAAGTACCCCCTACATCTTCCCAGCACACCTTCATCACTGGTGATGACATTTCCGTCTCTGTCCTTAATTAATCTTACCTTCTGCACATCCTTCCCAGATTGATTTTTCTACCTTGCCAATCTATATAATAGATTGGCAATAGATAATCTATATATCTCTTTTTGTCCTTCCTTCGTGTCTAACCTTTCGTATAACTCCTCGTATGCCTTTTGTTTGGCCTTGGCCACTTCCCTCTTCACCTCCCTTGCCCTCTCTCTGTACTGCAGTCTCTTTTCCTCTGTTCTGTCACTATCCCACCTCTTCTTTGCTAGTCTCTTCCTCTGGACACTCTCCTCGACCTCATCATTCCACCACCAGGTCTCTTTGTCCTCCTTTCTCTGTCCAGAGGAAACCCCCAGCACCTTCCTGGCTGTGTCCCTGATGACTCTAGCTGTGGTATCCCAATCCTCTGGGAATTCCCCACCACAACCCAGAACAGAACTAACTTCCACCATTTGATCTTCTGCTGCGTCTTCACCTTCTTCCTTCTCACCTCCATTGTAAGCTTGCACACTACCATCCAATGCTACACTCTCACCTGCCACCACCTTTTATCCCCCGGAGATTACCTCTTCTACAGAGAATGTCTACCTGAGTGGACCTGCCTCCACTCTTGTATGTCACCCGGCGTTCCTCTCTCTTTTGGAAATAGGTGTTTACCATGGCCCTTTCCATTCTTTTTGCAAAATCCACCACTGCCTGTCCTTCCAAATTTCTATCCATCTAACCCCAAACTGACCCATCGCTTCTTCATCCCCTCTGTTCCCTTCCCTACATGGCCATTGAAATCTGGTCCAATCACTACTCTCCCCTAGGGATGCTCTCTACAACTAAATCCAGCTCATTCCAAAACTTCTCCTTCTCTGCTAGCTCACAGCCTACCTGTGGAGCATAACCACTGACAACATTAAACATCACTCCTTCTATTTCTACCCCTTACACACATCAACCTGTCTGACACTTGTTTCACATCCACCACATTACTTGCATACTTTTCCCCGATTATCACCCCTACTCCATTTCTCTTCCCATCTTATCCATGGCAGAATAACTTAAAACCTCCCCCAATGTTTTTAGCCCTTCTGCCCTTCCACCTGGTCTCCTGTACACACAACACATCCACTCTTCTTCTCTCCATCATGTTAGCTAGCTCCCTACCTTTCCCTGTCATTGTACCTACATTCAGGGTTCCCACTTACAGACCAACACTTCTAACCTTCCTCTTTTCCCTCTTTGTCTTAATCAGTTGCCCTCCTCTTCTTCTTTGTCTTCGACCAACAGTAGTCCATTTTCCAACAGTACCCTGTAGGTTAACAGCACTGCTGGCAGTCGTTGTTAACCCAGGCCCCGACCAATCCGGTATGGAAATCTTTTTGTTGTCTCGCATCATAGATTTGGCAAAATGTTTTTACGCCGGATGCCCTTCTCGACGCAACCCTCACCATTTATCCGGGCTTGGGACCGGCACTAAAAAACACTGGCCTGTGCTCCCTAGTGGCTGGGTTAAAAAAAATAAATGGTTTATGGATTTACAACCTGAAGCATCACTGTATATTTATTACAATACCTAATATAAATGCATTCTTTATAAAAACTATTTGTTAAACTGTGTTTATTACCTGCTGCTATTTTATAGGTCATTTTATGTAACAAATACTTTATTATTATTATATTATTATTTCGCCACATAATATTTATTTTGTGTGCATGTGTGTGTGTGTGTGTGTGTGTGTGTGTGTGTATACGCACCAGCAAGAAAACTTTGCTGTCTGGTTTGACTTTATGTTTCTCCATATACTTGATCAGACTGCTGTTAGCATACCTTTTTAGGATAGAAAATATATTGTAAGAAAATAAGCCGCAATTTATCATTGGTTTGTTGCCTTTTAAAATTGGGAACAATGACATAATAAGAGCATTTCCTCACGTTGTCCTTCTAAAGTCCTTCTGTAGAGTTGGATATTCAGGCATCTTCCGGATGTCTTCCCATTCCTTATCTGTCAGACCAACAAAAACTTATCAATAGAGGTGCATGTACTGTGGCTTTAGAAAATCGCATATATACTTTTAAAATGAGAAAGTAAACTTAGATAAAAGCAGCTTAATATATATTGCGCACATACATACCAACATACATACATACCCAAAAAGAGTTTAGTTGTAAGCAATTGGACTTCTTCTTGGAGTTGAAAGATGGAAGTTTAATACCAGCGCAGGCTTCTCCAGACGTGTGTAGCAACAACTCCCATTCACATCTGGACATGTGACAAGAAAACTGCTCATTGCCATCAGGAGCAGTTTCTGTCCAAAATGGTATGACCAAAACAACTCTTCACACCTTTGTCCAGTAGTGAAGGGAGTGGTCCCTTCACTACTGGACTACAACCTGAAACTGAAAAAGTTCCTCAGTTGAGAAATGAAACATCTTTCAAATCCAAGAAAAAGTCCAGTTGCTTACAACTAAACCCTTTGGATATCATGACTTGGATGAATGAGTACATACCCACACACACATATATATAAATACAGTACACATATACATATGTATGACATGCCATTCAGGAAATTAATGTTTGAATATATATATAAAAAAGTCTGAATATATATATATATATATATATATATATATATACAAAACATCTGAATATTAGGGCTAGGCAAATTAACACGTTAGAATCGGATTAACCCATTATTTAATTAATCCATTAACGCATATGAATCACATGTATTTAATTGCTAAATAGTTGTTTAGCAAATTAATAAGCTGAGTATTTGACAGGTTGCTTGAAGCTATTGTCAAATTGAACTTTCTTATCACTAAAGTACTTACAAGCTAAAATATCACTTACAAATAGAACCACAATAAACCATTCATTGCATCAGTTAAGCGCAGCTTCAGCAGAATACACTAAACACAAACGACACAAAGAATCCATGAGTTGTATATAGAGGAGAGGACACCATTTGCCTGCTGTTGCTTTCACTGGGCACAACCGGACATCACTCTGTAATCATTATTACCTCAGAGTTACAGCGCATTATGACAACAAGATGTGGGCAACGCACTCACTCCAGTGTCACCACTGTGTTTGCATAGAAACATGGTGCGGCGCTTTTAACACACTTCAGTGAGTGCCGCAGAATTAGAGCATTAGAGCAAAATTAAGTTCAACATGAACAGATAAGGGTGACCCTTACACAACATGTTCCAAACAGGTTCAATTGAACTCTGGACATGATAAAATGCATCCACATAAACAAACAGACACTATGTGTTGTTACCACAAACACAACATTGTCAATAATTGCTATCGACAGCTGACATAGACAAACTGGACAGGTAGGGAATGCTACAGGAGTCTTCCAGGTCTGTGTGACATTCCCTACCATTCTACCTGTGTTGGGAGGAAAAAGGCAGGTCTCAGGCTCTTCAAGTTCAAATTTAGATTAACAGAAGTGTTCGCCCAACAAATATTACTCAATTTTCATTCATATGACATGACAAAAGATTATTTAAACAAAAGTGGACTTTATACTACTACCGAGTTGATTAATGAATTTTGTGAATTTATTGCATGTATATTCAGACTTTTGTATACACAGACATTATGTATATACATTCATTCATTCACATTCATTTACTGAAAAGCATGCTATATATATATATATATATATATATATATATATATATATATGTATATATATATAAAATCTGTAATTTTTGTCCAATGGTATGCCTGTGTGATTTTGTAGCTTCAGTTTCCTGTTGGTTATTTAAGCTACGGTTGCCTTACTTTTAGCTCTAACCAGTCTGGTCGTTGTCCTCTGACCTTTGGCATCAACTAGACACAAAACTGGTGCTTACAGGATACTTTTTATTTGTCTTTTTTGTACCATACTTTGACAATCCTAGTGATGGTTCTGAGTGACCCTACCAGTCTACCAGCTGTTTTTGAAATACTCAGATCAGTTTGCCTTGCTCCAACAACCATGGTGACTTGTGTGTGTGTGTGTGTGTGTGTATGCATGTGTGTAGCTGTGCTGTAGTAGTCCATATTTGTACAGACCTGCAGGAAAACCCATGACGCTGAATATTCTATCCAGTTGATCATGGTGGAAGGGATTACTTGTTTTAATGTCTTCTTGGCGGCAGTGAAAAATAGGCTCTGATGTTAAAAGCTCTGCAAAGATGCAGCCAATTGCCCAAATATCTAAAATCACAAAATAAAGACATGAACTTCAATATACAGCACTTTATTACTTTGGTATACAGTATTTACTCTCCTTTAAATGGAAACCCAATGCCATATTGCAAAAAATTAGGTAGAAGAAGGTTTATAATTCTATTATTTAGATATACTGTATGTTACCCGTTATGGAAATATGATACATACTTGTCACAGCAACCCGCTATATAATGGAAAACAGTAAAGTGAACAAACGGCAGGCAGACGAGGGAAGATGCTGAGAGATGCTATGATGAGCCTATCATCTTGAGGAACAGCAGAAAGAGAAGTGGTATATTCAATGCTTTCTAGGTAAACAAAGCTACTGGCAATGTCTTTCAGGATTGTTTGTTACGTAGAGTGGTACAGGGAGTGCTCGTCTTCAATGGTGACAGTCAGGACTTTATTAACAAACAAAAACTAGCGAAACAAAAACTCACTGGCAAAATGGCCAGGCAGTAACGATTTTACGAGATGTGCCGGTGCTTTGAAGTGTGTCGACCAATTAAGTGGACGTTTCCACTAACCTCTTATCAAGACTTGCTTCGTTTAGAGGAGGGTCTAAAATTATGACGCCTGAAGCCTCGCTGCCCAGCTGTATCACGTGGTTGCTTTGGGATGTGGTTGATGCAAGGTTTTTCAGCTATATAAACCCCACGGGCTCCGATCAAAATGTGGGTTTTTGGTGGAGAGTTGCGATCAATTGACAATTTGGAGAGAGTGAAGAGTACTCTAGTACTCATTTTACGCCGACCAGATTTGTGAGCGTAATTTTGCTACGTCCATCCGTCACCAGCCAATTAGAACTTTCACTCATCGGCAGCCAATCACACGGCAGTGTCCCCACGAAGGTCCGTCTGTGACGTCTCTAAACTGCGTCCAAGAACCAAGTTCAAGTCCTACAATAATGGTGTCTGGAAGCGGCAATGGCGAGCGTTTGAGTGTAAGTATGTAAGCATGTTATCACATAATACTTACACTTGAATGCTCGCCATTATTGTAGGACATAAACTTGGTTCTTGGACGCAGTTTAGTTTTCTTGGACGGAGCAAAATTACGCTAAAAATCTGGTCGCCGTAAAATGAGTCTCAAAAATATAAATTAGCGTGCACGTAGTTTCACAAAGTAAAAGCACGATTTGCATGCGCATACCACAATTCACAAACGTATTTGGAAGAATTCACAAATGTATATTGACGTGTGAAGTGTTGTTTGTGTGCTCTTCTCAGAATACGCACGCGGATCCGTGTTTACACGTGTGTTCTTTCGTGTTCTTCTCAGAATACGCACGCGGATTTGCGTTTACGCACATGGATCTTTTTGAGACTATTCTGGCTCCATATTATTTGGTCATACACTTTTTGTAATTCATAGTCATTTAAAACCGACATAACAGATACACAAATATCAACGCATCACACATTGTGTGCTTCAGATAGAGTTGCCTGTGATTGTACACTTGGGCCAGTAGGTGGTATCATGAGCACATGAAGCTTCGAGACATGAACCCTTTCTCGAGCATCATAATGCTTTATGTCACCATTACTACCAGGCAGGAATTGGAAAAAAACAGGAAGCAAAATTAGTGCTAAACAAGACAAGAACCTAAACATCCATTGGCTCAATATGTGCATGAACCCAAACATTGCTTCATGTGTGCATGAACCCAACAAGCTTCAACCACACCTTGGATCTTGTTTTAACGTATGGTTTTGAAATTCAACACCTTAGGGCAGGGGCGTCAAACTGGTTCCACAAAGGGCCATGTGGCTGCAGGTTTTGGTTCCAACCAAGCACAGTAACTGACCAATCAGCTGTCTGGAGACCCACAGCAGGTGCTGCTGGTTGGTTGGAACCAAAACCTGCAGCCACACAGCCCTTTGTGGAACCAGTTTGACACCTATGCCTTATGGTCTCTCCTCATCATCCTATTCTGTCTGACCATTCATTAATCACTTTTGACTTTCTGATAACTATGTGTGGTAGGGGAGGAGGCTACCTGGTTCGCCTTCGCCGGAGGAAATTATGTCCCCCTCTTCCAGGTGTATTCCTGGGTAAAGTAAACTCCCTTGGCAATAAAATGGACGATAAAATGGACGATCTCCGGCTGTTGGTTTTCTAGAAAAAATGACTTCTACTCAATGGCAGTCTCTGCCCTGGTAGAAACACATCTGTCCCCGACAGTCCCTGACGAGGTTGAGAGCTAGACAGCCTCTCCGTAGTTTGCGTTGCCAGGGACTTCCAGGTCACGGCAAGGAGGATTGATGACAACCGCTGGAGTTCACCCCCCCCCCCCCCCCCCCCCCCCCCCCCCCCCCCCCCCCCCCCCCCCCCCTGTAATGACTAATCATTTTCTGCCGTCCGTTTTATTCCCCACGTGAATTTAGCTGTTTCATGCTGACGTGTGTTTACATTCCACAGATTCACCCCGACCAGGCCCACCTGAGTAGGGATCTACCCTACACACTACAGGCAGAGACTGAAAACCTCCAAACCTGTGGTGAGGAGCTACAGCCTGTGGTTCAGCAATGAATGTGAGCATCTGCGTGCCTGGCTGGAGAACGAAGGCTGCAACCAGGGTTTCCTGGAGTAGGGGGGGCCTTAGACTGGGAACAATCTGAATGAATACACGGACGCTGTAACATCATTAATCAGCTTCGGGGAGGAGGTGTGTGTCCCACTCTGCTTCAGAAGGACTTTTAATAATGACAAGCCCTGGTTCTCAGCCCACCTCAGGAGGCTGAGGTCAGAGAAAGAGTTGGCCAGGCACGGTGGAGACAGAGCTCCGTTTAAGCAGGCCAAATATACGCCTTCTACTCCCGTCACACACCACCACCCCACCCTCCTGCCATAACCATCCCAACTGTGTTACATCCCAGCAAGCTTCAAGGCAGCAACCATCATCCCAGTACCCAAAAAGGCCAGGCCCATAGATCTGGAGGAGTTTGTAAGTTTGCTTACAAGCCCTACAAGCCCTAAGGAGACTACACTTCCTCAGGCAACTGAGGAAATTTAAACTCTGAGACCATGATGGTCCAGTATTACAAAGCCATCACTGAGTCCATCCTCTCCTCCTCCATCATCACCTGGTTCCCTGCTGCAGCAGCTAAGGACCTCGCAAAGCTGCAGCGCGTGATTCAATGTGATGAGCAGGTGATTGGCCGTTCCCTGTCCCCTGAAGTCCTTGCACTTCATCCTTGCAGTTAGTCCTTGTACAACTCCAGCGCAATGAAGAGGGCAAGAAAGATCATGGATGACCACTCCCATTCTGGCCACGGCCTTCTCACCCTTCGTCCCTCTGGCAGGAGGCTGCGACTGCCAAGGACCACCAGGGCCCGCCACAGACAGGGTTTTTCCCCTCATTCGCCAGGCTGCTGAATGCCTTGGGCTTCAGTGCTGCCCCTGCCTCAACTGAAACGCACACTTGGCCAACACGCTAGTCCTGCACAGTGTTACGTGTTTGTATCTAATTTGTTCTGTTTGTGTGTGTTTTGTTGAACACCAAGACAAATTCCTATGTGATTTCTTCCCAGCTCTCCGCTTATCTTGGGACTCTTGTTATTACCCTAGTCCCTCCTACATAGATGGTCTGGTTGATAGTGTTACAGGTTCCCTTCATATTAGACTTAATTCTGTTGCCCCAATTATACAGAAAACTATATCTAGAAGAAGGACAGCTCCTTCGTACACTTCTGAAACCCGTAACTTATAGTTGTCGCGTAAACTAGAGAGGAAATGGAGCCCAACTAAAAAAAATGATTTATTCCTTTAGTTTTGTTTATGTAAAGGGAACAATGTAATTTAATAAAACACATGATTACCCATGGTTAAAAAGGCCAGAATTAGCCAGAAGGCTACTTTTTATCTTTAGTCCCCTGGCCATGATGTAAAAAGGCAAAGAACACACAATATATATATACAATTTAAGATAAATATGCAAACACTTACATTACATTAAAGATAGAGTATGTCAAGATTGGTTGAGCTCAGTATCCAAAAGGCATAACTGAGGGATCATACTCGGCAATTAATAAAGTTATGTAGGTGAAAATTCTAAAATTTAATAATAAAATTTTCAGAAAAATTTATTTTTCAGCTGAAAATAGAAGAGGTATGTGAAAACATGTTATTAGAACATGTTGATACATGTCCTTCATTCTGGGTGGAAGAACAACGTGAAGAAAAGCTGTGACGTAGTAATGCATAACTGTAAAAGCTCAGAATATATGAAGTCAATGAGTTTTGAGTAATATGATTATTATGAGTTTAATCTAAAGACTGAAATATGTTAGGATGTGATTCCTTTTTGATGATGAAATGTATTCACACAAATATGTTTGCTGGTAACACATTTACATAAAGAAAGTGTCTGAACAGACTAAGAGAATGAAGCCCTGACCTGAAGTGAAGACAGTGTGACAAAAGAGGCAGTTAAGTTGGAGGTCAGGCGCTTACAGGCAAATCCACATAAGAGAAATAATAATATAATTAACATTGATTCATGAAAGAATAGAAACGATCAAATGTTTATTGTTGTTTTATGATGATGATGGCTAAAATGTTGTTTATCATTATAATAGAAAATATGTGAGATGCAGACCCTGAGAATACTCTTATCTCTCTTAGACAATTAAGATAGAAAGAATTGGACGACCCAGAGATAGTTAGACTAGAGGAAGGAAAGAAGAAGAAGACTTCCATCCACCTGTTAAGAGGACTCTCATCTTTCTTCAGACTAGATAGAAATTGGACGACAGAAATAGTTAGGTTGACGGGAAGAACGGAAGAAAGAAGTAAGAAAACTCTCACTTATTCTCGAAGAAGACTTATCTATCCTAGAAAAATTAAATAGAAAGAATTTGGGAGGGAAAGAGGGAAGTTAGACAGAAGGCCGGAAAAGAAGACAAAGAAAACTTTCATCCACCCAAAAGAGGACTCTCATCTGTCTTAGACAGGTTAGATAAAAATAATTAGATGGAATAGAAATAGTTAGTCAGAAGGAAAGAAAAGGAGACGAAGAAAACCTTTATCCACCCTCGAAGAAGACTCCTTTCTAGCTTAGTAAAATTAGATAGAATGCATCGGACAGAATAGAAATAGTTAGTTGGAAGGAAAGTAGAGAAGAAGAAAAGAACTTTCATCCACCCTCTGCAAAGACCCTTATTTATTTTAGAAAAATTAGACAAAAGGAATTAAACGGAACAGGAAAAGTTAGATAGAAGGAAGGGAGGAAAAAGGGTAGTATTAGACGGAACAGAAGAAGAGGATCGTGGATAGCAACGGGCAAAAGAAGAAAAAACTCTCATCTATCTTTGATGCAAAGAGAGTCCCAGCCGGAATCATTTAGTCGTTAGATAGTAAGGGAAAAAAGAATTGGATTTGCGCGCACTCCCCCACTTTTCACTGCCTGCCACGGTGGCTGCTGCAGCGTCCATGGCCAAAGCCAAGGACGCTCTACTTCTCCCCCTTCTTCCAATCTGTTCTCTTTCTGATAAGGAAAAAGCAGGGTCAGCTTAGAAAAAAAATATTAAAAAATGCCTCAGCAAACAGTTTTTATCCTTACTGTTAGAATTGTTGACGTATTGTTCTTGACGTGTATTGTTCTTGATGATTACATTGAGTTAAGATTGCTTATGTGCTGCTCCCCTGATCAATAAAATCATTTGAATAGGTTGTCATTTCTAACTGAAGGAGATTTTTGTCACCACTTATCTCTTCACTATTCGCACACATTAAATAACATGTTCTGGTCCATAAGTCATAAGTGGTCCAAAAGGCTGTGGAACGTTAAGACAAAGGTCTGTCTATTCTCTTACCCCAGTTACATGTCCCCGACATTGCTACAAAAGGTGTCCAAAACCGTACTCCGGCAACCAAGAAGTGCCAGGATCATGAGAGGTGGGCTGTAACGAATGGGTTTGATCGTATAGTGCACCACGGTTACTTGGGCTACTCACCGCGGTGTGCTAGTAACGGCAGCGGGGCGGAAACCCAGAGGGACGACAGTTAGAGGCCGGAGCGAGTCACCTCGCCCACCAAGTAGGGTCAAGAAGGAGTGAAGCCCGGAGCGCTCCTCTCCCCCACACCCACTCGTACTAGACGAGGGGGCGCGTCCCTACACTTGGAAACGTTAACCCTCTAACTGCTGTATAAAAACTTATTACCATTACAATGCCATTACATTTCATTATGATAGTTGCTACAGAAACACAACACTAAACCTTTTTAAATGTATTTTTAAAGTAAACTAACTAGTTATTAGTTACTTTTATAATTTAGTAACTAGTAACGTATCTTGCTACTTTTTCAGAGCAGTAACTAGTAAAGAAATAAGTTACTTCTTTAAAGTAACTTGCCCAACACTGTTCATTTGACATTTCCTTTCTAATTGCATGAAAGATTTAACTTGATTTTTTTACACAGAAAGCTGAAAATCTATTATTTACCCAAGATATTTATATTGACTGACAATTTGTATTTTATCTCCATAAATAAATATCAGGATCAGGTGACACTTTATTTAATTGAGTGAAATACATGCCTACAGTTTTAGAAAAGTTTAGCTGTAGACACCACTCTTGTAAACAGATGTCAATGTCACACATGTTGTGAAGCGTTACCTTTGTTAAGGGCGTGTGATTTTTTCTTTGTCCTCTGGAAGCTTTCCTCACTTCTGGTTTTATTTTGGTGAGGGTTTTTTGTTTCCTGTTTGGTCTCACCTAGTCTGTCTTGTTTCTGTCTCGTTAATTACCCCTCATTGGTGGCACCTGGGCACGTTCTATTTATACTCTTCCCCTTCCTTTGTCTTGCGTCAGTGCGTTGCATGTGATCTCGTTAAGTGAGTTTTGTGTCCTTATTCCTGAATCTGATATTGTTACTGTTCTGGTTATTGCTTATCGATACCTCCACTTTTGTGTGAGCGCTTTTTGTTTGTATCTCTTTGTTTATAGCTTATCGATACCTCCACTTTTTGTGTGAGCGTTTTTTGTTTATTACCTTTTTGGTTTCTTTTGATTCTAGCCTGTTGATTTATTTGACAGAATAAATCTATTTTTGACTTCAACCAAGTACAGTCTTGTGCATGTGGATCCAAGCATTAAGTCGTTCCTTAACACAAAAGACATTGTATTGGTAAGTTTAGCTGCAACAGTGTCTTTGTTGTGACCATAAACAAAGAAGACCGTGTCATCTGCACACATTAAGCATTCAGCTTCAGAGCAAACAGTGGGCAACACATCAATATAAATATTAAATAAAAGGGGACCTAATATTGAACCCTGAGGGACGCCAGAGGTTATCGTAAGGGAGTCAGATCTGCGGTAGTTAACTAATACGGACTGTGTTCGATTGTGCAGATATGATTCAATCCAACAGTCATGGCTCTGTGGGTGTGTGTCTGTTAAAATATTTTCCCTCCTTTTTTGTGTGCATGGTCACATGCGTCTCTAACGAATCAGGCAACTTTGCTTATTGTCTGAGTATTTAACCTGTTGTTTAGCAAAGTTCCCAGATTGTCTGAGTATTTAACCTCACCTGTTGCTGAACGAAGTTGTCAGATTGTCTTTGATCATTCATGACCCTCCATTGTTTTTTCCTGAGCCTGCTCTTTCGGTACCGACCCTGTTTGCCTGTGCTTTTTGTTCTGTTTGTTCTGCCCTTCTGGACCGACCGCATCTTATGTGAAAATTGATCTCTGCCTGACCTGTGGTAACGTAACCTTTGCTTTTGCTTTGATCAGTCCTGATCTCCTGCCCTCCCAATTTTACCTGCCTTCCGTCCTTGTTCATATCTTGCCTCTGCCCTGGTGTTTGAAGTTCATTTCTTAGACTTAGACTTAGACTACCTTTATTGTCATTGCACAGAGCACACGACAGTGACGTCTGGCAACGAAATGCCGTTGCTTGGCAACCCGTGTACACAGTTTACACTACAAAAGCTTATAACCATGAGGTAACAATTACTTGAGATGTTATTATAAATTACATGCGAACCAGTCTAAAGTGCAGCAGTGTGTAAAAAAATAAAAAAATGTACAGATGTACATAGTAAACAGCATAGTAAGCAATAAAAAGTGCTGAGGTACAGGTGTATTGCACAGGAAATCAAAAGTATAAATGAGTATATATTGCACATACAAAGATGTTATTGCACTGGACTTTCTAGATTCAGAATGAGTTCTGGTTGTTTTTTGGGTTTAAAAGTCTGATGTCTCTGACTGCTGTCTTACCTCAATCACCTGCTTGTTGTACTTTTGATTCTTTAGCCGCAGAGTTAAGAAAGGTATTCACATTTGAATCCAGTACTTCCTGTCAAACTAGCGGCTTGATAAAGTTGAAGCAGGGTAACCGGACAGTTGCAGACTTTTCCATTGAATTCAGAACCTTAGCCAGTAGGTCTTCCTGGATTCTTCTGCATTGATTGAGTCCTACTGAGTCTGGCTGGCTCGGGGGACTCCTGAAGCTACCGACAGGTACAGGCTGGCCAAGTGGGCCGCCACACGGGCATTGGCGGAAGCAAAAACTTGGGCTTGGGAAAAGTTCGGGGAAGTTCGGTGTATGGAGGAGGATTATCGGTTGGCCTTGAAGAAATTCTGGCAAACCATCCAGTGCCTCAGAAGGGGGAAACAGTTCCCCGTCCACACTGTTTACAGTGGGTATGGGCAGCTGTTGACCTCTATGGGGAATGTTGTCAGACGGTGGAAGGAATACACATCTTCTTAGGAGGAAGGAGAGACAGGGTGCTCAGTGGATGATCCACTCATCTCCTGTGCTGAAGTCACTGAGGCAGTTAAGAAGCTGCTCTTGGCTGACACATCTCTGCAACATTGCTTGGCATTCGGGGTCCGTACCTCTGTAGTGGCAAACTTGGGTGGTGGTCTCCATTTTTTAAAAAGGGGACTAGAGTGTGTGCTCCAACTATCGGGGGATCACACTTCAGCCCCCCTGGGGAAAGTCTACTCCAGGGTATTGGAACGGAGAATTCGACCTATTATCCAACCCAATAGGAACAGGTTTTCGTCCTGGTCATGAGACACTAGACCAGCTCCTCAGAATTCTTGAAGGATCTTGAGAGTTTGTCCAACCAGTCCACATGTGTTTTGTGGACTTTTCATTCCAACTGCTGCCATCATCTCAGATTCCAGTTATTTTAGGTTTTCCATGGTTGCATTTACATAACAAGGTCAAGGTCAAGGTCAGCTTTATTGCCAATACCTTTACATGTACAGAACATACAAGGGTATCAAAATTGCGTTCGTCGCTATCCCATGCACAGACAAGACACAACATTACAATACACACAACATTACAATACAGTTTAAAATAAAGTCTGCCGTATTGTGGTCTGCAATCTGAATAGTTAGTGCAAAAATGGATGGGTAGTGGGCATTACAGTTGACCAGATGAGTAGAATAGGGGTTTACAGTCATGTCATAAAATATACTAACATAAAAGAAATAATCAGTAGAAAAGATGTAAAATAGTGCATTTCATTACATAACATTATATTACATTATATTAACCCTCATGTTGATTGGGAGACAGGGGTGATCATAGACTGGAGTCAAGCATGTTTAAGCACTGTGTTGCGCCTACCTCCTGTTCTCAAGTTCCTGTAGAACCAGAGGATGTGAGAGGAGTCCCAGAGGTATACCAGGACTTCTTTCCAGTCTTCAGCAAGGCACAAGCGACCTCTCTGCCTCCTCATTATGACTACGACTGGACAGTTGATTTGAGGGGCAACAGTGTTTACGAAGCTAGACCTGTAAAAAGCTTATCATTTGGTCCGGATTAAGGAAGGAGATGAGTTTCAAGATCCCTAGTGGACATTACAAGTATCTGGTCATGCCTTTTGGACTTACCAATGCTCCGGCAGTTTTATTTATTCATAAATGACATTCTTTGTGCCATGTTGAACAACTTGGTGTTTGTTTATCTGGACGACATCTTGATTTTCTCTTGTTCGCTGGAGGAGCATATTCTTTATGTGAAGCGAGTGCGTCAGAGACTCTGGGACAATTTGTTGTTTGTAAAGCTGAGAAATGCGAGTTTCATGCGTAATCTGGGTCTTTTTTGGGGCGCATTATCAAGCAGGGGAGTGTGGAGATGGATCTGGCTAAGGTCACGGCCATTCAGAACTGGTCTCACCCTCAGGATCAGAAGCAATTGCAGAGGTTCCTTGGCTTTGCTAATTTCTACCGGCGGTCCATTAAGGATTACAGCAAGATTGCCGCACCACTCACTGCTCTTACCTCTGTCAAGCGTAAGTTCCAGTGTACCCAAGAAGCCACAGATGCTTTTGAGATTTTGAAAGGGTGTTTCTCCTCTGCACCAATCTTGATTATGCCAGACCCAGAGAGACTGTTCATTGTGGAGGTTGATGCATCAAATGTCGGTGTTGGGGCGAAAGTCTCCCAGTGATCTGTGGTGGATCAGAAATTGCATTCATGCGCCTTTTTCTCTCTGCGATTATCTTCTGGGTCTCTCAAGGTGTCACAAAGGGGTGGAAGATGACTCTGGAGGCCCTGCTTTGTACCCATCATGTAAAGGCGGCTAATTGTCATTGGGCTCCCAAGTACTGTGTGGGACAGAAGGTTTGGTTATCAACCCGGGACATTCCTCTTTGTGTGGAGTCTAATAAATTGGTTCAGAGGTTTGTGGGGCCGTTTGCCATTGAGAAGATCGCCCCAGAGGATACATCCAACTTTTCATATGTCACGATGGTTTCCAATGACTTTGTTCCTGATCCTGTTCTTAATTCCCACCCACTGCTGCTGACAGCCAAAACTCTGTAGACAGGATGTGAAATCCTTAGTGATAGGCAGGTTAATATTGTCCATGTGGATATTGAAGTCACCCAGTAAGATTATGTGTGGAGAGAGAGAGTATAAGTGGGTGAGAAAAGCAGCAAAATCAGTTAAAGTCACTGTTCGGTTTTGGAGGGCGGTATGCAGTGGCAATGATAGCTGGAGTGGGCCCAAACAGCTCACAGACAGTGGATTCAAATGAGCCAAAAACTGGCACAGATACCTGCGAGACTTTCCACTTCTCGCGATAGATTATCGTCACCTCCCAGCCGAAAGCACAGGGTTGACAGATGTAAACAAACTCATCAGGCGCGGATTCATTGAACTGGGGGCAGTCTTGGGGCTGTTGCTACATCTCTGTTAAGTAGAAGAAGTCCAATTTACGGTCCGTGATGAAGTCCTGGATGAGGTGACCATTGTCAGTCAGTGAGCAAATGTTAAGCAAGGCAAAGTTGAGAGACATGCTGTCGCAGCTGGTGGTGGTGTTAGCTGACCAAGCTAAGTGTGCTAGCACGTTATGGTTGACAGCCCGATTGATGGAGGGTGGAGAGCAATGTGTCTGCGGTCGAAAACTGGACCTGGTGGACATGATCGGTGTGGAGCTGCTCTGCTGGAAATTTTGGCGAGACCCTCTGTGAATGTGGAGTGCCTCTGGCATAGGACCCGGCCAGTGGTAGCGTAGCCGGAGCAAGTCAGAGGCCGAGTAGAGACGCAGACCCGTCAGTGGTAGGTGGACAGGGAGCAGGAAGAGCCAGACATAGACGGACAGGATCCATGAGAGAACGCGATGTTCGGCAGTAGCAAGACGTCGTACAGGGTTACCGGTGAGCAGTGGCAGCTAGTCGCGCCAGGGTTCACTCTACCGGAGGTTGAATGAAATTAAGTCAATAACTTTGCAGTATTTTCCTTCCTTGTTTTGTTGTAAATACTGTAAATCAGAAATGTCAGACACAGATTCAATGAAGTAATTGTTAAAAGAGTTTGCTATCATTTGAGGTTCTGACAGGATGTTTCCTTTGAATTCAATTTACATTGGTTTTGTTTTATTTTGGGAATTACCCCATAGTTTTATTTTATATATATAATTCCAGGTTATCTTAGAATTCCCCCTAGCACTATTTAAAGCAGTGAGGAAAAAGTTGTATAATAATTTGTTGTATTTTTTAGGACATATTGGAACTATCAACATCTAGATTATTGCCAGTGACAAATTAATCCCAGAGAAGAACTAGAAGAATAAAAGACATTTGCTGTGACAAAGAAACAGTCAGTCCAGAAAACTCCAATCCCTTCTCATCTGAAACATGTATCTCATTACATGTAAAGGTGTCCTTGGCATAAATCTTAACACCTCCTCTTTTAGAGCCCTGTCTGTCTTTCCTAAAATTTTTATAACCATGTCCAGTAACTATTGCTGAAGGCGATAATTCACGGAGCCATGTTTCAGATAGGCAAAGGAAGTCAATATCTGAATCAGAGAGAAGGCGATGGACCTGATCAATTTTATTTAGGATACTTCATATACTTAAGTGTGCACAAAGCTTAACTTTAGGCTTAAGTGTTGAATCCTATATTTGCCTAGAGATATTTACAGTTTGAAATACCTTGTTTTAATATCGCAGGATTTGGCAGACTTGTTTTTTTCATTGGCATCAATCACTGGCCTATGTCTGTGTAGATTCTCAGTCATCCAGGTAATTCAATCCAAAATTAGTTACTTCGAAAGCCACTGGACAAATTTTGGAATCACTGGCCTAGTTAATTTAGTCAGAGCCTGGCCTAGTTAACCTAGTCAGAGCCAGTTAACGATGGTGTTGGCCAAGGTAGCAAAGTCGGTTGCCCAGGTGGCAGTAATGGAGGCCCAGGTAGCAAAAGATAGGGCCCAGGTGGCAGTGGTGGAGGCCCAAGTAGCGAAAGAGGGGGCCCAGTGGTGGAGGCCCAGGTAGCAGTGGTGGAGGTCCACTTGCCAGTGAAGGTGGAGGCCCAGATAGTAGAGGTGGAGGCCCAGGTGGCAGTAATGGAGGCCTAGGTGGCAGTGGTGGAGGCCCGGGTGGCGGTGGTGGAGGCCTGGGTGGCGGTGGTGGAGGTACAGCTAGCAGTATTGGAGGCCCAGGTAGCAGAGTAGAGAGCCCAGATAGTAGTGTAGGGGTCCTAGTTAGCAGAGGTGGAAGCCCAGCTAGCAGTGGTGGAAGCCCAGGTAGCAGGGGTGGAGGCCCAGCTATCAGTGGTGGAAGCCCAGTTAGCAGTGGTGGAGGCCTTGGTAGCAGTGGTAAAGGCAGAGCAAGCAAGGATGGAGGCCCAACTGGCAATGGTGTTACCCCAGGCAGTCAGGATAGGGGAATAGTCAGCAGTGACGTTGGTTGAGCTGCAGTGTTGTTAGTCCAGTTAGCAAAGGTGGAGACCCAGCTGGAAGTGGCCCAGGGTTTAGTTTAACATCACCGGCCAAAACAGGTATTAGCAAGCGATGAAAAAACCCAGGAGTGGTTGAACTTACCAGAAGGTAGAAAATAATCAAAACAACATATATGTTTGCAGCACAATCATAAGACTGTTTTGCCTTTTGGATTACTTTTTAAGCTAACACTCAGGACTTGCCCAACTCTGTGTCTGTACCCTGGCAGCAGTGTGAGTAACACTCACTCACTTTCCTTATCTGGAAAGATAGCATTAGGAAGTACAGTGATGCTGTGTATCACCAGGACTAGATGCTATTTATCCTTAATAGAGTAAAATAAGAACAACCCAAGGTTCCTGTTCAGTTCTGTAGCGAGGCTGACTCGGAGTCATAACTCTATTGAGCACAGCATCCCCGCGCATCAAAGCACCTCTGATTTCATGAGTTTCTTTATGATAAAATTGTAGCTATTAGTGATACAATAAATGGCCTCCTGACATTAACTGCTGCTAATCTGCCATGTGATGCACCATACCTCTAAATCTTCAACCACTCTGTTAGACCCTAACCGCCTTGCGCTCTTTAGGGAAGAATTTCCCTTAATTCCTCCTTATTAGATATAATCAATTTTTCCATCACAATAGGTTATGTTCCTTTAAGTTTCACAGTGCTGTAATTAAACCACTTCTTAAGAAGCCCTCCCTCAATCCATGGATTTTGTCTAATTATAGGTCCATCTCCAATTTGGTTTTCATTTCTAAAATTTTGGAGAGAGTCATTGCTGACCAACTCTGTGACTACCTCAATTGCAATAGTCAACTTAAGACCTTCCAGTCAGGCTTTTGGACCAATCATATCGCTGGGACTGCTTTGGTCAGCGTTACTAATGACCTTTTGATGGCATTAGACCAGGGTTTTGTCTCGGCGCTAGGGGACCCAGGGGTAATCCTGTACGGACCCGGATCTAAAATCTATTCATAAGGCAGATTAATTTAACGGGATTGTTCCCATTACCACCATCCAAGTGAGAGAGGGTGGAGTGCAGGACATGATTTATGGCATCATCAGTACTCCTATTTGGGAACAGTTTTTTGTTTACCCTTAGTAAACAAGCTGACGTCATCGCCGGTAGCCTCTGATTGGTCAATCCTGCATTGTACCTGCCTGGTTGCTGGGGCAACCCTCTTGGTCCTATGTTTATATTTCGGCATGAGGAAAAAGGGGGCCGGTTTTGAATTTGCCTTGTAACTGTCCCTATGCTGAGTGTAACAGTGGTCCAGTGTATTTGCGCCCCGGGTTGGACGTTATGGCAATATGGCAAGCCTTCGAGTGTAAGTATTATGTTATAACATGCTTACATACTTAAACTTGAACGCTTCCTTCCAGATGTCATTTTTGTAGGACACGAACTTGGTTGTTGGGCATAGTATAGTGAAGTCACACACAGACCCTTGTGGTGAGACTTCTGATTGGCTGGTGACGGACTGACATAGAAAAAATTGTGCTTGTGAATCTGGTGCAGGTAAGACAAGTCTTACAAATTAAAAACACGATTTACATACGCGTACAACAATTCACAAACGTAGTTTGAAGAATTCAGAAACATATTTTGACGTGTAACGTATAACGTTGGCTTACGAGTGTGTAAATCATTTTTGACTATACTGGTCTGTATTAAGTTTTCCAATGTCCAAATGTGTGTGCCGTTGATCAGATGTTCTGTTGAGGAGTTTGGTTTGGCTGTTGGTAAAGAGGGAGGGTACAGTAGTGTGGAGCATGCTTCAAGAATGATTGGTGCCGTGGTGCTCTTCTTAGACACAACAGACAAAGTTGCAGCAATGGTGGAATCTGGTGTACAGTAGTTGTGCACGATGCATTTATCCTCTGTTATCTCCATCTATGCTGTGTGTCACCGCAGACAGGGCTACATGATCCTCAAACACAAAACAAGTGAATTAAATCTGTCTGTCAACTGTAAAGTGGACAGACACTTATATGTCTATATAAGTGTCTGTCCACACTGTCTATGTCTATGTTAATTATATGTTTTTTGTTTCGTTAGATACGATGATGTGTTTATGCTGTGGTGCAGAGGAGCATTTAATCTGTTCATGCCCTGAAGTTCATGCCCTGCTGAGAAAACAGCTGTCACGACAGGTCCTGTGGAGAACCGGGACTCAGGTACCGTTCCTGACGCGGTCTGGGGCACCACCGCTATCGCTAATGAATGGGACTGCGCTGTTGCTTCTGACACGGACCAGCCTACTGCTGTCTATAACATTGAAGTCCTGGATTGTGCTACTAGTCTCGTGGTGGGTGGGTGCTCCTCTGGCGGTCCCGCTGAGGGCTGTTGCGACGCAAGCCGGCCCGACGTGGGAGCTCCATTTTCGATCCCGCCGCAGGCATTGGCTTCGCTACCGGTCCCAGTAAGGACAAAGGCGCTGCTGCTGGTCCCGCCCGTCCTGTCGCAGTCCAGGGCTGTGCAGGCGGGCTTCCGGCACAGTGGGGAGTGTTGCTCCCAGTCTGTCTGTTGCTACCAGTCCTGCTGTCTCTGGCAAAATTGTTGGTGGGCAGACTGGTATGATTAGTGATGAGGGTGGTCCAAGATGTGAAGACATTACAAATTTTCAGAAAATTAATCTCTAGATTTGTCCCAGAAAAGGAACAGACAAGACTCAATTGCAGATAATGGGGAAAAAAGCTAAAAAAGGAGGGTTCAGTCATGAACTCACAAGATGAACAGCCACACAGTCAGGGCAGTCAGAGGACTCTCTACAAGCCATATAGTGTGAAACAGTTTTTACAGCAGACCAAAGGTTTTAGAGTCTAATTACAAGATATTTTTCAGATCCTAAATTATTCATAGAATCAACCGGACCCCTAATAAAAAGATCTGGGCAACCAGAAAACCTTTTGTTTAAAGAAATTGATCTTAAAGGCAAAAAGAGGACACAAATGAATGGCCCAGGTCTCAGGAGGATAAATCAGTAAATGAGAATAGATTCCAATATAACTTTCTCTTCAATGACTCTACTGTTCATCTGCAT
Source organism: Paraplagusia blochii (assembly GCA_016785265.1). Lineage (NCBI taxonomy): Eukaryota > Metazoa > Chordata > Actinopteri > Pleuronectiformes > Cynoglossidae > Paraplagusia > Paraplagusia blochii. The sequence continues at coordinate 178,991 of JAFBJS010003081.1, forward strand.
TATTTCTTTGTTGTTGGCATCCTATCTCTTTCACTCTCCATGTGTGATTTTAAAGCCGGGTCTTTAAACCTAAATGGAGCTGGAGACAGTATAAGGAGAGCTGCCTTTTTTAAACTAATGGATCTCAAGAAAATTGATATAATGTTAATTCAGGAGACTCACAGTGATTTTAGTGATGAGAGTGACTGGAAAACAGGGTGCACTTGGGAATGTTTATTTGAGCTACAAAACCAACTCTTCTCTAAGAACTTTTACCAATTTCCTGTGAAGTCAAGGAAATAATAAAAGGTGCTTTGGTAAAAATGAGTGTGCAATATAAAAAAGTATTTGTTTTTGTTAATGTTTATGCTACAGCTAATGGTGTAGAGAGAATGTCTGTTCTCAGTGTAAGTAACATCATTATTGAATGCAAAAATGATGATTATTTGTATTTAGGGGCAATTTTAACTGCAGAGAAAACCCTACATTAGTTAGAAACCACATTGAACCTCATCCTGCGTCATCACACAGTTTCAGACAGATAATTCAGCAACATGACCTGTCAGATGTATGGAGGAATCATCATGGAAACATTAAAAAGTACACGTGGAGTCCCTCTCATGGCAATCTTACATTCTTTGGCTCGGCTGGATCATTTTTATTGTTTTAGACACTATTTCAACATTTTTAAAAGCTGCTTCATTAATCCAGTTGGTTTTTCAAATCATTCTCTTGTTTGCTGCAGCAGGCAAGAGAAACGACCCAAGTCAGCTTCCTTAACCACTAGGCCAACAACTGCCCCAGAAACAGCTTTAGCAGCATTCAGCAGTGGTGGGATTTTTTGGCAAAACACAAATAATACAACTTTGCCAACAGTTCAATAGTAATGTCACTAAAGAGTTAACAAGATCAATGAAAGACCTAGAGATTCAAGTGGTAGAACTGGATTCTACAGGAAATCGAGGGCATTTAGTTTCTCTTAAATCAAAAAGGTCAGCTTTGGCCAACTTGTTGGGTATTACAACACAGGGGGCTGTGGTCAGATCACATTTTCTCAAGGCCACATCGATGGATGCACCCTCCAAGTTCTTCTTCAGCTTGGAGAAAAAGAATAGGCAAGGAAAGATGATCCACTCTCCCAGCAGTGGCTTTAAGGTATCTGACTCCTCTGAGATCTGGAAGACAGCGGTTATATATTACAGAAACCTGTTCCACAGTGAGCTGCAAGATGCTCCAGGGATTCAGAACAGTTTCTTTAAGGACCTTCCACAAGTCGATGTTGAAGCAAATAAAAAACTGGAGGCTTAGCTCATAGTTAAGGAATTGTTTGCTGCACTGATGAGCATGCAGAGTGGAAGAGATCCTGGGATCAACTCACGGTGGACTTCTACAAATCATTCTGTTCAGGCTTGTTATTGGTGATAATCTACTGGAAGTCTTAAGAGTAAAACAGTCTTAAGAGTGGTCATCTACCTCAGACCTGCAGGAGAGCAGTCATCACGCTGCTGCCCAAAATAGGGGACTTAAAAGAGCTGAAGAACTTTAGGCCAGTCTGCCTGTTGTACACGGATTATAAGATCCTGTCCAAAGTCCTGGCATTCAGAGGGTGGTGATGGGAGTCCGTATTGCATCAAGACCAGACTTACTGTGTGCTAGGCAGGATTATAAGTGAAAATGTCACTCTAATTCAAGACATTTTGGAAGTCTCTTACTCATTGTCAACTCTGGTCTGATTTCAATAGACCAGGAAAAGGCATTTGACGGGGTTGAACACCATTATCTATGGAACACCTTTGGGTTCAACCATGGGTTCATAGCGGTGACCAGAGTCCTTTATAGTGACATTGCGAGTGTTCTGCAAATTAATCTTAGTCTTAGTGCTCTTTTTAGAGTTCAGAGGGTAGTCAGACAGGGCTGTGCTCTTTCTGGCACGTTGTATTCTCTGTCATTAGAACTACTACTCCACAAACTCAGGAGAACTGCACAGTGTTCATTATCCAGACTGTGAGTCTTCTTTTAAACTCTCAGTCAAAGCTGATGATATCATTGTCCTAATAAATAGACAAATTGATATTGATATTTGTTTGGTTCAATATTGTCCACAAGAGTTAACTGGGAAAAAAAGTCAAGCTGGCAGGGTGGCTGAGAGAATGGGAGTGCAGCTCATTTTACCTAGGGGCTTAGAATGGAAGGAGGGCTAAACTGTCTAGGGGCTCAATAATACTTTTTTAGAAAGAAACTTGGAGGGAGTTTTAGAAAATGTGGATGGACGCTTGAAGAAGTGGAGATGGCTGTTATTAAAAAAATGTCCAACGGGGGGGTCACGTGACAATGGCAAACTGAAGGCAGTGTCTTTGCAGAGCTCCCGCTTCGGTTCGTATATTCTCAGCCTTAAATTATTTATTACCGACTAGAACTCGCGTGCATGATTATATAGCAAGGCAATGAAGTCCAGCGGACAACAACAGCAAGAAAGACCAGCTAAACTGAGACAAACTTTACAATCAAAGATTACGGATCACCCACCGCTACCCAACATGGTGTCTCCATCACCGTCTGGCGCTGGCGTCCTCAAAGCAAGTGCCACGGGCATGACCGAGGTTGCACGAATAGTCACTCAAAATATTAGTGAAATGTTGGAACAGAAACTTTCCAAACTTACTGACACTCTTGATAGAATTGCAAGTACTCTGGAAGGCCAATCAAAACGCATCACCGAAGCAGAACAACAGAGCTCCACTGTGGATGACCGAGTGGCCACTCTTGAGCTTCGCCTGGCACAGGTGGAGAACAGGCTTACGACTATGGCTGACCAGATCGACGATGCAGAAAACCAGAGCAGACGGGACAACATTCGGGTTCTTAACCTGAAGGAGGGAACAGAGGGCAAACACCCCCTTGAGTTTTTCGAGACCTGATTACCAAAGTTCCTGGGTTTAGACCCCGCCAACGGAACCATAAAGCTGAACCGGGCTCATCGTATCCCTGGACCGAAGAATGGCCGACCTCGACCGCTGATTATCAAACTTTACAACTCACGGGATAAGCCTCGGATCCTGGCAGCGCTGCGAAGAGGAAAAACGTGGAACATGAAGGGTCACGCATCTATATTCATCAGGATCTCTCCAACGCGGTTCGGATGAAGCGGCGCTCCTTTAACAACGTAGTTCGTAAATTCATGGATCGTGGTATAAAATTCAGGATGCCATTCCCGGCAAGGCTGGTGATTCAGCACAATGGATCAGAGAGAAATTTCAACAACGCACATGATGCCCAACGTTTCTTGGACACACTCAACTGATGGCAACCCAAACACGTAATTAAATTTAAAATTATTGTTTTTTTGTATACACTAAATCATATGTATACAATATTGTCCTCTATCGAGGCGAAGGTTCAAGTTTGCTAAATTCATCTTTGGTTCAATGTTTAGAAATAAGTATTCTGACGGTGAATGCTCTACAACAATTATATTTCCCTGTCATATTGCAATGCTGGTCAATTTTTGATCTTATATGCAGAATTTCTTGGTAATAATCAAGCTAATTTTTACCAAGCTAGTCTACCTGGACACTACCACCTGTTCTGAGCCGGACTGGAGGCTCAAAATAATTTATTCTTTTTGTGTCTTTTTTTTCCCTTTTTTTGCTCTCTTGGTAGTGATGACCTCCTTTAGTCTCAAGTCCCCCTATAATACCCTGTGGGTATCACTTGGTTGTTTTTTGATATTGCGTTTGAGACCAACTGGTCCTATTTGTGTGTGTTCTGCGTTAGGTGGGTTATGTTTATTTTTATGGGGTTTCAGTTGTTGTTTCCTACCGACTTGTTTACATGTGACAGCTGTACGTGTGTCAGGTCTGTCTTCCCTGCTCTCCCCCTCCCTACTTAGCGATCCCACTTTTATAACACTACTAGAGGAGGAAGTCCAGTTCTTCTTCACTACAAATGACACAAAAGATGTCTCAGCCTCAACACTGTGGGAGTCTGCAAAAGCTTATATAAGAGGTGTGATCATTTCGTATACCTCAGCAAAATGGAAGAAAGCACTTGGGCAACAACTAAACCTTGAATCTCAAACTGACATTCTGGAGAGAGAATACAAACACTCCCTATCTAAATCAACTCGTCTGGAATTAGACGCTGCCCGCTCCGCTTTGGATAACCTTCTTACACAAAAGGCAGGAACTGCAATTTTTTTTGCTAGACACAGATTGTTTGTCTGCAGATTGTTTGTCTGCTAGACACAGATTGTTTGTCTGCAAACAAACCAGGAAGGCTTCTAGCTTGTCTGGCAAAGGGCAGGACTAAGCCAAACACGATTGCTTCTCTAAAGGATGACAAAGGAGCGAAACAGTATGAAAATAAGCACATGGTTAATGTAATGAAATGCTTCTACAAAAATTTGTATTCTCCAGAAAGTCCCACAGACACTAAAGACCAGGCAAAATTCTTAGATCAAATACAGTTTCCAACATTGTCTGATGAAAGCAGGGCCCAAGTCGGCCGCCTTTTTACTAAGGAGGAAGTATACGAAGCAATAAAACCTAGACCTAGTGGAAAGGCCCCTGGCCCAGACGGGTTCTGAGTTTTATTTTAAAAATGGCTACGTTGTTAGTTGAGCCCCTCACCAAAATGTACACAGAGTCTCTTGAGCGTGGGTCACTGCCCCCAAACCCTTAACTTGGCTAATATCTCACTCATCTTAAAAAAAGGTAAACCATCAGATTGCTGCTTGTCCTCCGATAAGTCTTATTGGGGTTGATTGTAAATTGCTTTCTAAACTCCTTGCCCGAAGATTGGAGGTATACCTCCCCGCTTTGATTAATCCTGATCAGACAGGGTTTATCAAACACAGGTTCTCACATTTAAATGTTCGTCGTCTCTTCAACGTGATTCAGTACGCTAATAATAGTCAAGAGAGGATCCTTTGTGTTGCTCTGGATGCAGCTAAAGCTTTTGACAGGGTTGAATACAAATATCTTTTTGAGGTCTTGCACAGGTTTGGCTTAGGGCCTGACTTAATATAATTGGTTGAACTACAATACAATGCTCCCATGACAAGAATGTTGGTTAATGGCTTTGCCTCTGAAGCTTTCAACCTCAGTTGAGGCACTAGACAGGGCTGCCCCTTGTCCCCTTTGTTATTCGCCTTAGCCATTGAACCTCTAGCAGAAGCTATTAGGTGTGCAGATGAGATAGCTGGAGTTGAGCTAGGTGGTTATACTCACAAACTGGCTCTTTACGCTGAAGATGTTATCTTGTTTCTTACTAACCCTGAAACCACTATCCACACCCTTATATCAACTATAGAGTTATTTGGCAGTTTCTCAGGTTACAAAATCAATCTTGGTGACTTTGGGGATAAAAGTTCCCTGCCCAATTTTCCCTTCAAATGATCAGAGTCTGGCTTCACATATCTTGGTGTTAATATTTCTCCTAATTTAAACAATCTGTTTAAGCTTAATTTGTCCCCTTTATTATCCTCAATTAAGAATGATCTACTCAGGTGGCCTAATCTCCCTCTCTCCTGGTTGGACAGGATAAGTTTAATTAAAATGAATGTCCTCCCAATAATTCTTTATCCAATGCAAATGCTCCCACTGAGGGTAAACAACTCTGTATTTTCAGATATTGATAAAGCCATTTCTTATTTTATCTGGCATGGGAAAGAAGCACGTCTCAGGCATAGGGTTCTTTGTTTACCAAAGGAGAGGGGAGGTCTCTCATTCTCTGATTTCTGGCTGTACAACTGGGCGTGTCATATGCATATCGTGTTAGGGTGGCTTCGGCATTTTCTAGATTCTAAACAGGAACCTCTAATTGATGCTTGGCACTGCCCTTCACTGTCTCCGTTCAGCCTTGTTGCCAATGGTGCTTCCCTGCTCCCAGCTGAGGTCAAAAAAAGCCCAATTGTATTGAATACAAACAGAACCTGGGAGAGGATCTTTTCAAGGTAAAGGGCCTCACCTTAGCCCTACATCCCATCCTACAAAACAGAGCCTTAAAACCTTTGGTGACATGTTCGAAAATGGAAACCTGTTATCTTTTGAACAGCTTAGAGATAGTTAATATTATTATAGATATTAATTTGATCTACTGTCTAGCTCTTTTTTCTACAAAAAACTTCAATCTGTCACTCCGTATAAAATTGACAAAATAAAAAATTTATGGAACAAAGAACTGACAACTGAATACAGCACTGGTCCAGAGCTGTGGAATTGATAAGTAAAAATTTCTTGTGTAACAGGTTGACCGAGTCTCAATATAAAATCTTTCATAGACTACAGCGTACACCCTTCTACACAAGCTTCTCTGTCTAGCCAGGAGATGTATTCTTTTTTCAGTGTATTAAGTCCAGACCACCAACTGTCAACCAGTGGTATGGAGAAATACTCAAAATCCTACCAATGGAACACCTGAGCTCAATTCTAAAAGGTAATGAGAGGTACTTTGAAAATATGTTCCTGGATCACTTTCCTTGTAGTATCAAGGATCTTATCCAGAGGGGACATTCATGTGTTAATAAGCATCCTTCCTACCCTTCTGTTTTTAACACCGCTCTTTGAGAACTTTTTTTATGTCCATGTGCCATGGTTGCTCTTTATCTCAAATTAACCTACATGTTTGAGCAATTGTAAGATTTGTCCACAGAGGGCCATGCAAAGCTGTGAAATTGTTACTTTTTTATTTACTGTTTACTTGTATGGCTTATTCATCTTTCATATACTGATTAACACTGCTGTCATGTAAGTTCTGTGTGTTTTGTGCTTGTATTATCACAAAAAGTCAATAAAAAATTCACAAATTGAAACAAAAAAAAATATCCATGGAGGGCTCACTTTTGGAAAGTGATCCATGGACTAAAACAGAAAGGAGGTCTATATACAAACCTCCTCTAAAGAAAAGACTTGGAGACCTACAATGGAGAATTCTCCAAAAATATCACAGTAGACTGTTAGACCCGAAGGATGGGGGGGTCTATTTGTATTTTGTTGTATGGTTGGATG
>JAFBJS010003082.1:0-37822 GCA_016785265.1 Paraplagusia blochii
CATTAAAAATCATTTTTACAACTCTGAAAAAAAAATACATTTGTGAAAACAAATTTACAAAACTGGAAACAAAATAACATAAAAAAAAAAAAAAACATTTTTACAAACTCTGAAACAAAAATACAATTGTGAAAATAAATTTACAAAATCCGGAAACACTTTTACAAACTCCGGAAACACACGCAAAACCCGAGACAAATTAACATATTGATGAAATGAGTGGTGGGCCATCAGGGCCAGCAAGGCCTTCTCTGCTGGCCTAAACAAACTCAGAAAAACACATTTATCTGCAATTTTTTTTAAATAAAATGTTATTATTTATTATTATTGAGAGAAAGATTTGTTTTTACATTTTAAAAGTTGGACAAAAACTTTGTGCCAATCATATTTCAGCTATCTAGTGTTGTCACGTTCCATGAAATCTGCCATGGCCTTCAGAATTACTCACTAAAGTGAAGGCCGTGTCTGCTGTGAGTGAATGGGCACAGACGGTTCAGTTCACAGCGCTCAGTGCCATTTAACATGCTAGACTGGGACCTCAGACCTTCCAGCATACCTACCTTAAAGCCAACATGTATCTGTCACGTGGTTGGATAACGTCTCACAGGAGTCTGACAACGACATCTTAGGACATATTGAATTTGAACTAGGAGATTTACTAGCTGTAGACAGATTGTGGGCTGTGTTATATTTTTGGGTAAACAAGAACTTTAATTTCGGGGACACGGTGAAAGCTCCAAGTCCGTCAATAGAGGTAACTATGTGGAACCTCTCTCTTTCTTTCCTTAATGAATACAACCCATACTTGCAGTGCCCCCTGTCCACTAACAGGGTGTTTACTGGGACATCAAGAAAAATCCAAAATTACCTAATTTATGCTATCGCTAAAGTGACGTGAGAGATAAAAGAGGAGCTCAAAAGCCTATTGTCGCTGTCGGTGTCCAGGAGCGTTCTGTGAAATTTGAGGATGTAACCAGTGGCAGACGAGCTGATGACCTTGCCATTCTTATTTTTAATTTTCTTGAGGAATATAAATGTTCTCTGGACACAGTGTTATGATGGCGTAGTGCAAATGTAAGTGCAAAGTGGTCCTATTCATTCACTGGTATGCACATCACCTAAATAAAGTGTTAACTCAAGTGGCCACAAAACTTAAAGAGCGCAAGGTTTTTTTTTTTTCAAAAAACTAAATGGGCTTGCTGCTTCTCTGGATCTCCAAAGCACACGCAGCTCTTGGATGAAATCTACCGGCGGCGTCCTCACATTGCGCCATTACTATGGCAATATATGTCCCGACTGGGGAATGCATTCTTTGAGAGGCACGCTTATTTGTTATTTGGAGTTATTTGATCATAAATTAGAACACCATGAAGAGTATGGTGAAGACACTGTCCTTCCATTTGGAGATTGATTTAATGGTGCAGCGCCAGAAGATCTGCCCACACACTACCAAAAACTCTACCACAGTATTCTGGATAATATTCTTTCCAGATACAGAATTGATTTTCATTCTGTAATGTATGGCATGGCTGATTTTGAAGGGAGTGTTTTAAATCATGCTATGGTGCACCTAGTGGGGACGTAACAACTCGTCAACTACTTGGCCACCTGCACAATTAAAGAATAATTTATTTTAAATATTCTTGAACTTCAGTGTTGCTTGATGAGATTATATTAAGGTTGATATAACATACATGTGTGATTTCTCACTGATGTCACTGATGATATTATGAGGCGTATTAATTTGACGTCACAACACTTGACAAAACTGAATGCCTGCAGTTGAAATGCAGGACTCGCCACTGAACGAAACACTTTTACAAAAGCCCAAAAAGGGAATTTCCCCAGCCATAAAAAGAACCAACCAAGATGGTGGCTTAGATGGATGGATCAGATCTGCCGCAGCACTGTGCAAAGTGTTTTAATGAGGGACGCTCCGTATGAGTTATCGACAACCCACTGTCATTCCTATGAGACCGAGGACTAATAGCGACGTGGAAAACGGGACCATGGCTGCAATTCAGTGGACCCCAGGCCAGTACCACGCAGACCACTGCTCTGGTGCGTCCAGCCACATGTATGGCTTATACACCAACGACCAGCGAAAGTCCTCGTGGTCCATATACAGAAAGAGAAGGTGGCCATTAAGTCATCCATCCAGGAATCTGGAGTTATTCAGAAGGACATGGATGAGTTTGTTGCATTGTAAAACAGTCACAGGATCCGACTCTCCAAAACAGCATCATGTTCAGGAGGAGTGGCCATTGAGCTCTAATACTCACCACACAGGTAATGTTTGGTGGAAGATTGTTTACCTGACTATTTTCATTCTGTTTCTTAAAAAAGTTATATCTTTTGTTGAACATAGACTTGACTCCAGGGACTGTGGATTTTACATCAGACCATCAGAACTAGATGACCTCCCTGAGACTCAGCTGACAAGAGCTCCATGTGTGAGGAAGTCAACATGCTGCAGTACCTGGACATTGTCATGGAGACGAACCATTTACAGAAGGCAAAGTCTTTTCACTCCACAACTGAACTGTATCTGAAACTAAAATAAATGACACAGCAATGAGTGGAAAGGAGACTTTCCAGAAGCATTACAGTACCAAACTCGGGATGAATAAAATAAATACAAAAGCAACACAATAGATACAGGCAACGGTAGAATTGAGGTATGTAAAACCTGAACATGTGGATGGTGTCTGTTAGTCGATGAGGAAATTAGTGGAATATAGATAGGTAGGTAGGTAGGTTAGCAGTGTTAGTAGATAGTATGGAAATTGTCTTAATTTCCAGAGTTTGTAAAAGTGTTTCCGTAGTTTGTAAATTTGTTTTCACAAATGTATTTTTGTATCAGAGTTTGTAATTTTATTTTTTTTAATTATTATTTTTATTTATTTTTTTATGTAATTTTGTCTCCGGTTTTGTAAATTTATTTTCATAAATGCATTTTTGTTTTAGAGTTTGTACATTTGTTTTTTTTATGTTAATTTGTTTTCATAAATGTAATTTAGTCTCAGAGTTGGTAAAATTGTTTTCAGAAATGTAATTTTGTTTTTGTATTTGTAAAAGTGTTTTGCACCTCAGGGCAACCGTATTATGTATTTAAACACAAAATTCTAAACAACATTTAGAGAAAGCTGTAAATCCTGCTGGGTTAATTTATAGTATAGTTTGTGTTTTGTATGTCATACAGAAAGGCCTTGTCATTCAGATCATGAAATATGGATTAGAATTACTGCTCTGCTTCTTCTTTGCTGAGCTACCAACATAAATAATTCTAAGTATGAAGGCCTATGTTTCAACCCTCCCAAGAGAATCAGCTGATGCATTTTTCATTGACCAAAGACTCCATCAGACATGCTAAAAGATGTTTCTGACACTTGTGCCCCACATTTTCATTCATCCATACAGAGATGGTTATTAACAAAGATGAGCAGGATTGAAATGACACAATTACACCATCAATTTACACACACTCACACAGACTGGTTTGCCATCAAACCAGTCTGTGTGCCATATTAACATTTAAATTTAAAAAAGACAAGCAGACAAACCAGTGCAGTAAGGAGCTGAGGCCTAAAATCTGAAATATATTTATAATATGAACATAAGTCAGTTTCATCACATGGGTGGCAAGTAACCTGTCATTATTTATAACCTGGAATTATATATAGAAAGGGAAGCGCATTAAACATAGTTACAGTGCCATAGTTCTTGTACTCATGATTTATCCAAGAACAGCATGTTATAGGCATTCTAATATTGACTGCCTTGAAAGAAAACAGATTTTCATTAAGGACACTGCAGAAAAACACAGTAAAAGGAAAGAATTTAAGCTGTGATTGACTTCCGTCATACTCTCTTTTATGTGGAGAGTTTTTCAATGTTGCTGAATTAGAAAACCCTCCGAACTGAGACAATCTGTCAGTTTTTAGGCCTGAAGGTGCACTTATACAAAACTGCAAAGCACCTTCCAAGAAAGGAACACAGCTGTAATTTCATGAAACTGCTTAAATATATAAAAGTAATATGCAATTGTCTAATGACTTTGCTTCAGCAGAATCATTTTTAAAAAAAAGGAGAAGAGGAAAATAAAAAGGTGGAGGTTAAGTATGCTTAGTTACTTGACAAATGGTTTGCAAAAGTAAATTAGAGTTTAAGGTCAACCAAAATGCCAGAAAGAAAATCTATTTATATGGATTACTTATCATAACAGACCTACACAGTCCAAGGGTTTATGGTTTTCTATGTGTCCAGAGGTATTGGCCACACCTCTTATGATGAAAGGGTGATACCATGAAATCAACAGTCTTACACCCTGTCCCCTTTATATTTATAAAATGCATGAATGATTCCCACTTCAGCAGCAATTCCAAATAAATTGTTTTATCGATCTGCTGTATCACCATAGCATAGATGTATCAAAAAGGTGTTGTTCTAATGGACCTTATCCAAGTGTTGGGGCCTGTAGTTACAGAGGACAGCATTATTGTGTAATTATTTCAGCCCAATAAGCTTGAGACAAAGTGCAGCGCTCCCTGCTGCAGTCCTTGAGTGGAACTGTGAATTTTCAGCTGGCACAATTCCAACAATTGATTTTGTTTTTTTAATTCTATAGAGCTATTTGAGCTGACAATGTAAAGTACTGCACTGCATGTCCGCTTCCATTCTACATGTTAATCCTCATGTCCTTTGCACTCAAACATTCTTATCCCACTACAGTTTTGGCGTATTTGCTTTGGTAGGCACGCCAATCAAACAATCCCCACCGGCTCACATCCTCTCAGCCTTCCTGCCCTGGGCTGTAAAGAAGGAGAAAGGCCATCCCAGGGTCATAACGCATCATGTTCTCATTCAGAGAAACCCCACTGCTGTTCTTTTCTCATTACCCATGAGCCCTGTGTCTGGATAACCCCATTCACAGCAACATGTCTCAGGCTCAGGTGAGGGATTAGGTGTGTTATTGCATTCATCTATAGTCTTATTTTCTCAGACAAACCCTTATATCCTTTTTATTGTAACCATGCATTATGTTTGCTGTTCTGCAGTAAATGTAACATAATATTTTTTTTCATGATGCTAAAGCAAAGCCTGTCATGTTTTGTGTCAGCAAATAAAAATAGTATTTATTTAGAGTTGTTTTAAACTTCCCTATGCCATGCCCCACCTAAACAATATAAGCTGACAAAAAAAAAAAAAACAAACTTAGATATTGGATATTGGATGGTTAAAGTGGTGTAATATTGTATTAGTGAAATGGGTATGTAAAATTGATTTTGAAAAGCCTTTTGTGGGATTTTTTTAAATCCCCAACTTTGAAAACTAGAGAGCTAAAAACAACAGGAGAAGAATGAATAGGCTTTTGTCACACCCAGGATTACAAACATCTGCAGAGGGAGGAAGTGCAGCAATATCCCTGATTAAAAACATATTCTACATTCCTTTACATGGACATACATTTACAATGTTAGTGTTGAAATGGTTAGAATTGTTCCTTTTAGAGCAACATGTTGTTTTGCCTTCAACTCACAAAGACACATTGCAAAACTGCACTGAGAAAGAATTACAAGTGGCGTTAATCGATTTCTCAAGGAGAGCAACCCCAACAACCACAGGTGCACTGTGCACAACATCTGCTCTGGGCCATTGTCACCTTTCAAAAATATTATATTTAAGCACAAGCCATCATGTCGCCTCACCTCAGCTCTTTCAGCTTCAGCTTCATCTGACATTCCTGAAACAATGTAAACCATGTGCCAATAAACATATTTGTGACTTGTAACTTCTATACATTGAACAATTTAGAAAAAACTTTGACTCCCCACAACTAAGAATCACAAATTTGAATCAACAACTGACGACAGCAAATGGTCAACCTACAGAAATAATGTACTTGCATCCATTATCAAGATTATTTAGCTGAAATAATACACACCAATAATACACTCCAAAAAAACAAAAACAAAAAAACAGTTAAATACAATAAACTTGGTCTTGAGCTCTGTTATAATGATCCTAAATTAAATTATCTGCATTTGTGTGACCTAAAAAATCAGCTAGTTGATCTACAAAGAATCTTTTTCAACCAGTTGACATAATGATGTTTCCTTTTCTGCAATTAGAGCTGACAGAACGGCACAGGTGTAAATATTTCCTCTGCCTCACATTCCAATCAAATGTAGAGGCAGTGAAACTCTTTGCCAGATGTTAGGTCCCATGAAGTAAGCCTCTTCTCTTTTGGGTCAATGAAAATAATGTTCCATTTAAATTCCTATTGCTGGTCTGTGTTCCTTATAATAAAAGTTGAAGCCAGTCTTAAAAGGTGCATTTTCTGAACCTTTGAAATAAACATGGGTATTTATGGAGAATTAACTGACCAACGAGGTTGTGTATTTTAAGGCAAAGTAAATGACTACACTTATATTGTGAATTACACAATTGATTATTTTTATTGCCCCTACATTCCTAACACCTTTCTTCAATAAATGCACAATTATTTAAGATGGGGAATGTGATGTGCAGCAGCCTGGGGGCTTGGGCCCCCTTCACAACAGCTGTGGGTGCAGATGTAAGGTGACAGTAATCAATACTGATTATTAAAGTGGGAACACCATCTCCTGTGTGTGATTAATCTTCATTCCCTCATGTTTACAGAGCCTCCTCTGGCCTATTCGCCTCACAGGGAGAACGTTCCCCATTATCTGTCCCCTGAGACGGGCAAAACAAAACACCGTCACTATTTAAAATCCTCACTGTCAGAGCAGAAGGAGGCACATGCACATAGTCAGTGGGTTGGTGCTAGCGTGTGTTGTAATATTGCCTCACCACATCTGCACTGCACTGCAAGTTTGTTAAGGATATAGAATGTCTTGGAATTTACAATGTTAAACATAGAAAAGGTTCATGTCCGTTTATGTAGGAATTAATAGATTGTGAGAAGTACAACATGCACTGGACTGTGACAACCCATTGAAACCTGGAGATTTATTTGAGGTATAATCTGACCCAAAGGAAATACAACAGCTGGTATTCACCTTGCATAAAACTGAGGCCCACTCCATGCCCCTCCCAAAAGTATTGTATAAACTATTGGCTGACATGAAAATAAATAGTATCTCTTAAGGCACCCACTTCCAGATTAAAGGAGTATTGCATGTGTTAACTATTGTTTTGCGAAGCGGTAACTAGGATTTTTTTTTTTTTAATTTATTCATTTTTTTCAGTGTTTTTCCATTGTCTATGTCTTAACTATGACCATAATATAGTAAACAAAAATAAAACAGTAGCCACATTTCCTACACTACTTTTTTGTTGCTTCCCAACAGAACTAAGAATTGTAAGAATTAAATTCCTACAATTCTGTAAGAATGAGTTCAATTATGACTCATTCAATGTGTTTCACTCAGGCCAATTAGAACACTCTGCAGTGTCCTCAGTCAATCCTGAAGCATTTAAGATTCTGGTCAAAGATTGTGTAGCTACAAAATAATTAATTCTGTTAATTCTTATTATATTACATTTATTAATAAGTCAATTGTATGTAAATAATACATTTTTTACACATCAGTCCATTAACTTTGATCTTGACCACCCTTGTCTTTCTGTGAAGTTGAACAAATCCTGTACCCATGCTGGATGCCAGTTGCCGCGAAACAAACAATTAATCATCCCTGCTTCACTGCATCCACAATCAAATTTAGATTAATGTTAAAAACCAAACTAAACAGAAGAAAATCTAATTTCATTCACTGAGTCTACAGATTGTTTGGTTTGATGGGTGTTATATGCTAGCAGGTCAATAAAAAGAATAATCAATAGAACAATAATGATACTTTGGCATCACATGGAGATGAAAAATGAAACAAACCAGGGTAGTAATGATAATTACAAATACACAGTGAACTCCTAGTCGTGTGGGAGCCAGTATGAACCATGTATTTACATTTGGAAGTGGAGTGCTGCTCCCTGTACAGATGTGTGTTTGATATGCATCGCTGGCACACCATTAACATTTCTGGACCAGGTTGAAGGCTCTCTGTGCCTCTTGTCTCCTTCACCCATGACTGCAACAGATGGTTGCCCCCGTTTCTTTTTTTTTTTTTTCACTGGCACCACGCCTCACTCTCCCTCTGTAGTCCCCCACAGGTGTCAGACCCCCTCCTTTTAACTCATCCTCCATCATTAAATAATCAACAACAGCCAGCCAGCAGGAGCAATCCCCTCACCCACTCCCCTCTTGTTGTCAAAAAAGGAATGGCATTCTTCCTCTCTTTAATCCGCTGTTACCCCTTCTCTCCCCAACCTCTGGTGGGCCTCTTCTCCCTCCCTGCTATCACTCAGCACCTGTGCGGATCTCACTGCTAACAGATAAGTCCTTTGCAAAGCACCCCTCCTTCCTTTACTCCCTCCTTCTGTGTAAGAGGGGGTGGGTGACAAGGAGGGTCAGGTAGAACAAAGGGAGAGAAAGTGTGGCGAACATGGGCAATTTTTTGACAGTTGTTTAATTCAGAAGCCAGTCTTCTCTCTCGGGTGCCATATCAGAGAGAGCCAGGAGAAAGGAAAGGAAGAACATCCATGTTCTCAGCAGGTGGAAGGAGAAATAAACCAAGATCTAAAATAGAAAAAAAAAAAGAAAACAAAGTAAGAGGATTAATTTATTACAAGGATGAGAGGATGGCGGAGGAGGCAAAGGAAATAATGGGGAAAATGCTTTCTTTGTCAGAGTAATTGCTCTCAGCCAGTCTAGTGTGCAAACTTGGGAGAGATTATGGGATTTATTCCTATGTTGATTTTCAACAGGGACAGTATGGTGGCGACTTTTTTTTTTTCTTCAACAGTATGTGTGGCCTGTGGTGTTTTATATAAATGGAAGCTCCGGTGAAGCTGAGCCTCTCAGCTCTAGTCAGATTTCCATGGAAAGACAGAATAGGAGATGGCAAAAAATGGACATAAATGACATATACATATACAGTATGTACATATAGTTATACGAACATGACATGCACAAAGAAGATGTTTAATGATCTATTGTCTGGAGATAGAACTGGGGACACATGCTTAGAAAACACTTGTAATATCCAAAATAAAACTCCCCATTTTCTTCAAATGTCTAAAATAGATTAAAAATAATAACCAAAACAAAAACATTTACGTCAGTTTTAAAGCTTCATCTATCATTCCCACCCTCAGAAGGGGATTTTCCACACACCCTTTGAGCAATACTGCCCAATAAAATGGTAAAATAATATGTTCACAATTTGCATGTGTACAAAGAATAACATATGAGCAGATATTCTATTGATATGAAAGATACTCCACTAACATGTAAATATTACATAGAACTTTAACTAATGTAGAATAACTTACAATAATACCTAGGGATGTCCGACATAACATTTACCAATACCAATATTAACCAATATTGCCCAAACACATAATACCAGATACCGATATGAATCGATACCGATATTAACCAACACCGACATATGCAGGTGATATCCTCTGAATTACTGGGATACCAGACTGGAGGCATTCTATAAATAACTGTGTACAACACAAACACAATACTTCAATATAAGTTATAGAAAAATGCCACATTTATTTTTTTTTACCATTTTGTCTGAAACAGTCCTATGATTCTTTGTGCAGCATTTGATGTCAACAAGAAATGTCTAGTGTTGGACAGCATAACCCGGCTTATAATGTTAATCAATATTTTTGGAAAACATTGATTAACATTATAAACCGGGCTCATTCAGCCCTCACAACAATAATCAATATAAATGGGCACAAATAGAAACAGCTGCAGTACAAGAGTAAAAAGCCCTCTTTAATGAGAGAAAAAAACATTTCAGTATCGTCACAATGTAGACAACTCTTCTTGTTGATGACATGAAAGATGACACCGAACAGCGTTTCACTGCCAACTGTCCGAGAAATAATTATTTCAAATACGAATACGATTAGTCCTGCCATATCCTGGCTACAGAAACTCCATACATTTAGTAAAAACAGCGTCTTGAACGGGAGAGAATGGCTAGTTCTCCAATTAACTATTTGCAGTTTGTCTGATTTCTCTTGCTCTCTTGTCTGTTCTTTATTGTATTTAACTCAGAGTCTTTGAGAGAGAGACAGCTGCTGTGGCTGCTGTTTTGTTGCCGTTTCACTGAGTCCATTGTTGTTTTTCCCCCCACCCTCGCATGACCAGCTCCTTGCAGTCATTAAGAATTACATGTCGATGCAGGTTCTCAGTCAATCAGGTCATGGTCAAGGTAAAAGAGTTTAGTTAGGCAACTGGATATTCAGTTTTTTGGAAACCTCACCTTCACCTCTCATCCAAGAGGCTTCTTCAGTTCAGAACTGTGTGCCAGTCAAGGTGTCAGTAGCGCTGACTCAGTACCGCATGAGGAAGTACAATGTATTTGCCAAGACTGCACCTTTGCTGCACCAGATTTTAAATATAGGGGGAAAAATCAATACCCACATTTTGATTCCAATATTAAAAATTATGCTGATATCGGCCCGATGTTTATCGGAGGACCGACCTATTGGACATCACTAAAAATAACAACAATGACAATAATTATATTATTCAATGCAATAATCATGTAAAATAAACGGTCATAACAATGGCATACTGGAATTAAGAATTGTGAACCCATGAACGTGTGCGTGCACATGAACAAGGTAAAATTGACCGGTGTTAGACAAGAAATGTTGTGAGTTCTGGTGTTCTAATCTAATGTTTGTACCTATTTGCACCATTAGTTTACATTTTGAGTAGGTGCTTTCACCTATGGGAAAAACAGAAGGGCATTAATAAGAGTACAAAAAAACAAACAAGCAATCTTTAGATGTTGTGTGCCCCACCTGCATACCTCAAGCTCACACCAGCTAATTATTATATATTAATACATGTCCTTTTCATTAAAGAAACAATGGTTTGAGTTGAATCATCCAATTTGAGAAATCAATCTAGACTGTGCATAGAAAGTATTGATGAGTGCTCCCAAAACTAAAGAAAACATATGGTGAAGGGAAGGGAAGCCGAATCTTATTACAACTCCAGTTCTTGGTCAATAACGTGTCAATCACCAATCAAACAGCCCTCACACGACCTTCTGTTTGCAATCTGCCCCCAAAAAGGAAGAGTAAAGACTTCTGACTTTTAAAGACAACAAGGTGTCTCATGGTTCTCTATAAGATTCTGTTAAAGAAACAGTCTCTGTTTGTCTAGGGAATTTAACACAAATAATACAATTTATCTCAAGTTACATTGTGGAGGTTTTACATGTACAGTTGTCCTGAGGCATCAAAAGAGAGAAGGTATAAGTAAATTTTCAAAAATAATCACAAACCAAAACATGACATAATGTACTGTACTGCTGTTTGATAAAGACCACAGACCTTACTACAGCCTCTGTAAAAAAAAAAAAAAAAAGTTTATGTTCCTGAGATTTCACAATGCTGTGAGTCATGGCACATGTTAAGGCTTGTTATCTTCATTATTCCTCTTTATTTGTGGGTAGGTCTCTCTCCTTTCAATGCCTCCAGGGCCACAGCCGGTACCGGGCAGATTGTGACTCTCAGTGGGTGGTATGATGGGAAACAGCTCCAGGTTAAATTGGCACAGGAAGAGGGGACATATATGTGGTGAAGTCTGGTTTTGGGTAGTTTAGCCAGAATAGACCTAATTTCATGGTGTGTATTGGGATTAGAGATAATGTAGAAGCTACTAGTCTGCTTGACCTTTTTGGTAATCATTTACATGTGCATACAGGCCAAACAGTAGATAAACTGGGACTGAATGAGAAGCTAACTGTAAGAACTATAATTTGTTAAAGCCAATAGAGGTGATGAAAATCAATGTTTCCCCAAACTTAAAACCTAACTCGGACACTGCAAAGGTTAAGTTTTAAGCTGTAAATTAACTAAAGAATCAATGCTATTCATGATAGCCAGAAAACGGACCACTAAATGTAGCAAAGTGACTACACTGATACTTACTAAACTAGTTGTGTTTTCAATAATTTTGACAATAAATTCAACTGCAATACATTGCATTTTCTCAGCTGCATTTTTTTTAAAAAAGATAGAGAAAACATCCAGGAGATTTGAAACTAGTTCGTAAGAAATTAGCCTTGAAAGGATTAAAAATTGATGTTTATGCGCTGTTATTAATTTAAATATCCATACACTTATTTTTGTTTAATTTTAATGCATGTGATGTCCTATTGCGAACTAGAGCCATCTCACTATTTTTTTTTTCTCCTGAAAATCAATTCCTTATCCCTGTCTTAAAATACTCTATACTCCACTTACTTGGAAAATTGAATACTACACGTTAGAGTCTTGGGCACTGAAAAAAAAAAATGTAAGGAGATCCAGTGCCAGTCTTTTGTTTTGACATCTGTGACTTATGTTTTCTTTTTGCTGTTTTGCCATTTATTTTGTCCAACAACACTGGATTTTGAATATTTTGCAAAATATCTCATAGATTAATAGTTGACAGAAATATGTATTATTATTACACCAACAGAGAGAGATAAACACAGGGTGACTTTCAAGAATGGAAGAAGGTCCACACAGGTAGTTTAAATTCTGTGTAGATGAAAAAAAATCTGAGGGAGATCGGACACTGCAACGTGGTGGCAGGTCAGGGTGTGTGCAAGATGATGAAGGAAGTGAGAAAAAGGAAGAGAGTGAAGATCAAGAAGAAGATAGATTACTGAAATATAGAGAAAGAGAAATGTTTTGAAGACATCTGGAGATAAGTAAGGACAATTCTCTGCTGTCTTGAGTTATGCCCAGATGACTGGGAGACCATAGCTAGAGTGGTTTGGGATAGTGTTCAGAGAAACAGATCAGCAAAGAAGGGATGGGACAGAGATAGAACAGAAGAGAATACATCAGAATACAAACAGAGTTGAAGAGAAAAAAGCCAAGGCCAAGCAAAGTTGTACAAGAGGTTAGGCAGGACATCGAAATCAAGCTGAAAGGTGTGAAGCAGGTGAGGATAATTAACAACAGACATGGGTACGTACAGTAGTTACGAAGAAAGTGTACTGAGAAGATTAAACTTGTACTTTGATAAGGATAATACTCTGATAAGGAAATTACCAGCCTTAAACTCTCAGGAAGAAGGTAGATTAGAAGGGATGAAGTAAGAAAAGGCCTAGAGGGGATGAACATTCAAAGTCAGTTGCCACGAATGGAGGTTTGGAAATGGCATATCTTCTCACTAGGTTGTTCAATATGGAATTATAACAAGGCTTCATGTGCAGAGCTATAAGAACTACAGAAAGATAAAGTTGATCAGCAATACACTGAACATTTGGGAAAGAGTAGTAGGAAGTACAGAGTTGTGAACGGAGCCTAGGAAAAGTACAACATATGCAATATTTGACTTGAGGATGTTGATAGGGAAGTAAAGAAAGGGTAAGGAAGAGCTGTATTGTGTTTTTATAAATTTAAAATAGGCCTCTGACAGGCTACTGGCACAAATTGGGGGTTTGTATGTTTAAGTAGCGCAGGTGGCAGAGAAGTATGTTACAGTGGTGCCGGATATGTATGAGAACTACAGTACGACAGTGGGTAGGTGCACTGTTGGAAGAACAGAACACTTTGAGGTGGAGGTGGAGGTAGGACTTCATCAAGGGCTCCCTGAGCCCCTTCTTGTTTGCTTTGGAGATGGACAGACTGACAGATAAAGTCAGACAGGAGTCTCAATACCCTAGGTCAGGTAAAATGATACTGACACATTTCTAGGTTAAAAAGGCAAATAAAGTAAAGAAACAAAAAGTGCTTTTATTTTTGAAAAGTACATATAATATAATTCTGTTTCATTAGGTTTTAATTAAATCAGTTTTCTGGAGTTCTGGCGGTGCGAGGTCATCCGGTTGATTTTTGTTTCAATGCAGATCCAGTAGCTCTGAAATTGGTAACCCAATAACAACATTGTGTTTCGAGCTGGTTACGGAATCATGTCTACCAAGATTAAAGAGCAAACAGAATGCTCGTTGTGTTGCAGTTGTAGATTTATTTGTTTTGATAAACATGTCCACAATGAAAGTGCAATGCTCACCAATCCAATTGATGGCAGTAACTGAAAAAGCAACAAAACAAAATGGCATTATAAGAAAAAAATGCCATTATAATAAAATATAATGAATATGAAAGAATAAAATAGAATAGAGTAGAATAGTCCTTTATTGTCATTGTACCCAGGGGGATACAACAGAATTGGGGAAGAATAGAGTACAGGCAGGATGGAACAGCTGTAGAAAAGTGTCAGGAGTGATCTGTGATAGAAGAGCGTTTGTTCTGTTAGCAGAGTAAAAGACAGTAAGATTATTTTTAGGAGAGAAAGAGGATGGACCAGATCAAGAACTAGGTCTATAAAAGGGACAAAACAAACAGGAAGGTTTGGAGGAAATGCTAGAGAAGCTAGAATGAGATGGTTTGGAAATTCAGAGACACAGTGAATACATTGGTAGAAGAAGAAGAATGACCCCAGAGACGGGGCTGCTAGGTAGGTGAAAAAGATAAGATAGAGGGATATAGTGAGGGAGGACATGGAGGTAATTGGAGTTGAAGTTGAAGATGCTGAGAACATAAAAAAAAAAGAAGAGGATGCAAAGTTAGACATAAAGACAGATTTCAAACCCATTGGGGCCTCATCATTGCTAGATAACAAAAAAAAACAAGTAACATATTTAAAATATGCTATTTGTGTAAATTACTGTTTAAAAACTTGCATTGTTAAAAATAAATGATTATAGGATAAAATTAAACAACAAAAGTAGGGATGTCCGATATAACATTTACATATACCAATATTAACCGATATTGCCCAAATACTTCATTCTCATTCCCCAATATAGGCAGCTAATTTACCCTGAATTAGTGTGATACCAGACTAAAGGCATTCTATAAATAACACACTACGTCAATATTAGTTATAGAAAAATGACACATTTACAAACAGTCCTATGATAATTTGTGCAGCATTTGATGTAAACAAGAAATGTCTAGTGTTGGACAGAATAACTTTCCAAAAACAGTGATTAACATTATAAACCGGGCTGATTCAGCCTTCACTATATAGGCATTAGACAATATAAATAGCTGCAGTATAAGAGTCCGAGAAATATTTATCTCAAATACGATAAGTCATGGCATAGCCCGGCTACAGAAACTCCACACGATTAGTAAAAACAGTGTCTTGAATGGGAGAGAACGGCTGGATCTCCAAGACGATGAACTCAGTGAAGTTTGTCTGATTTATTTTGCTGTTCTTTACCTGTTTATCTTACCTTCTGTTCTCAACCATATTTATCTCTTTTTCTGTCTTGTTTGTTCTTTAACGTATTTAAATCTGAGTCCTTGAGAGAGAGACAGCTGCTGCAATGCTGTTGTTTGACTGAGTCCATTCCGTGTGGTTTTTCTTTACTTCGCTGCATAAAACGCTTTGTGATGAGGTGTTAAAGTCTTACCCCCACCATCACATGACCAGCGCCTTGCAGTCATTAAGAATTACATTTTTCTATCCACAAAAAACTCCAGACCACGAACATTTACTGTAGTGTCGATCGTTGTTGTTGCTCTTTAAGACGACATTAATCACGTTGGCCATCCCTAAACAGAAGTGAAAAAACATTTTCTTATTAACAATATGACATTATGAGGTAACAATGTGGTGTACATAATTAAACACATTTTAAAGACATCTTTCCAAAATTTATTGAAATCCACTAATTATTTAACACAGAAACAATATAATCGGTTCAACTGAAAAAACAGAAGCAGAGACACACATGCAGACGCTCAATTCAAAGACATTAGCCTTCCCTCCTTCTTCCGCATATTAGAGGCCAACTTCTCTTCCGATGTACACTCTCACCAGATGTTGGCCATTGCTTGGGGAATCACCCACAGGTGTGTGTATGCATGTGTGTCTGCACACGCACATTTGTCTGCTCATGTCTGCTTCTCAAACGACTTCCTTTTGCATCTGTCAAGATTTATGAGTCTTTCCTTTAACAATGTTAGCTCCGTCTTTTGAAATCTCACTGGGGCAGATTATTGGGATCAGTAGAAGAAGCAGGTTCTTCAACCAAAAACAGGTGGCTGTGACTTTTGCTGAGCAGTTAAGAGGAAAAAAAAAAAAAAAAAAAAAAAGAACTATTATTTGAATCTCAAAATTCCAGCATTTCACCCTGCAGCAGTTCACACGAAACCGAGCTGCTTCTCAAATTGTCATACTTAAAAAGCCAACTCAGTGGTCCTCTGGTCTGACCCCCTGCAGTCAGGGAGACAGAAAAGAGCAATAAAAATCAAACTGGCCTGATGATAGCGTCTGCTGCTGATCAATGGGAATCTCTGAAGGTTTTCATTACCAAATATTATGAGGGCCGTAAAACAGAGGGAGGGATGTTAAAGACCCAGCAGAGCTCTTTTAGCGTGAGTAATGATCAGAGGGGAGCGGGGCCAAAGACAGATATACCGTTCCCACTGGCTTAAGGTTTCAAGCGGATAGTGCAGAATACCCACTAAGTTCCATGAGGCGCTGTGTCATGAAATCCTTTGTGTGTTGATGGCATAAGATTACCCATTCCAGTACGTTGACCTAATTCATGCATATGTCAGATTTTACCGTCATTGTACATGAATTTTACCTCTCACTATATTTTATGTCTATAAATACTACAGTATATAATACTACATTAAGAGTGTTCATAAATAACACTCATGGTTCAGCGACATGAGGACTTTCTGAACCAGTACAGGTCGAGGACCAAGCTAAATATTACTCTACTTTGTTACGTCCTCCATATCTTGAATACTCTCTTGGTGTTGTTTATGATGCTAAACTGAATGTAATAAAAGGGAACACAATCCTCCAGTTGCAAAATAAAGTATTATATTTCTGAAACTGTATTTTGCTGAATTACAGAGAATTGCAAGAGTATTGGTTAGAAACTGGAATAAATAGTGTTCAGTTTTGAAATAAAACAGTACATTTTGTACAATGTCTGAGAAGATCAATGTTCCGTCCTGGATTTTAAAATGAGAATCAGTCAAGTGAATCAATTTTTTTTTTTCAACTTGTAGTTATAATAATCATTTTCAAATGCAGCATGTTATGGTCAATATGTACTGTGGGAATTTGACAGAAAGACAATGCAAAGGCAGGAGGAACAAAAAACCAACATGTCCAAAAGTGAGAAGAAAGGAGTTGAGCACATTATTTGCAATTTGACAGAAAAACAACTAAATTAATTGTTAACAGGCCAATCACATAGCTCATAGTTGTCAAACAGCACACATGAGAATCTTTCAGCTGAAAGATACACCTGAAAGGTTTTGGGACACAAGTCATAATTTCCCAAGGCTATTGCTCTTTAATTGTGGAGTCCAGACAGAAGCTGGGGTCTGCATATGATTTCCTGTTAACCCAGCGTGAACAGATTCTTTCAAAGAGCATTTTCTTTATAACCTGCCCAGGAGTTGAAGGCCACACAAAGTGAGCTATTGTCTTCATCAGTGCAGTCATCACAGGATGTTATTTAGAAGCAACACATATCCTCTGGGCAGCTGTTAGCGACCCATCAGGGACACAGATAGAGGACTTAGAAGGACAGGCAGGATCTGTACCACGTTGGTGAAATTCAGTGAGCCCTCTGAATATCACACACAGAGATTCAGATCTCAGTTGCCCGGCTGTTACAGCTCTGTCAGCCTCAAACACAATGTTCATCACACCCTTAGTTCTGTTGCGTTCTCTTTTTGTTTGTCTCTTCTCTCATCCTCTTGCGATCCCGGCTCCTACTTATCAGAGGAGAGGAACAATTAGTGAAAACATTGTCACCTGCGCACAGTGCAGCATCAGCCTTGCCACTCATCTGGTCTCTGTGCTGCAGCTGAGCCACCACTGCCGGCCGTCACACACGTCCTTGTGTTAATTATTGCACTCATCTGGATTAGCGGGAAAGATCATCACTTTGTTGATGTATTCAATTGAAACTGACACAAACTAAAAAATAAAAAAATAGTTTAATTATGTTTATATCCAATAGTGTAGCTCAAAAATCCCTGCTTTTATCCCGGAAAATAGTCAAGGAAAACTTCAGAATAGTACCTCAGAATAGTAATAACTACCCTCAATTTATTAAATGCAAAAAGTTTGTAGAAACAAAAGTTTATAGAAACATTTGTACAAACAACAGCATGTGGGTTTGTAATGTACCATCATAGTTAAAAAAATGCTCTATGCTTAGACAAATGTCATATAAATTTAACCACCATAATACCATAGCGATAATAGATAACAAAAGGCATGGCCATTAAAATAAAGTGAAACAATGACAGTATGTTTCTCATTTTTCCAAGAAAAATAACATGTGGCACGAAAAAACATTTCATTAAGGATGTCATAAAATTGCGTCGGTGAAAGAAAATATCTATTTTCTCATGTCTTGATGTCACCCTAGAACAGTGATTTTCAACATGTGTGCCACGGCAGTGGGTGATAGCCAGTGTTGGGTAAGTTCCTTTTAATAAGTAACTCATGACTTATTATACAGCAGTTATAGTGTTACCATATTTTCAGGACTATAAGGCGCACATAAAAGTATACCTATAGTGCAGTGCGCCCTGTGTGATGTAGTAGAGAACACCACTACCCGCTCTATTTTAAAATATGCACACTTGCATGCTTTAAGGCGGACGCAGTAGAGGACACCATGGGAACGTTAAAGGGGGGAGTATGTGCGTGGTGTGTATATAAAACCTGCCCCCTGCCCAAGATGAGCAAGTGACAGTGATGGAGAATTTTTTGAGAAGGATAAATCCAAATATTGAACGGGGCCCTGGACAAAATTCTGACCCAGATGAAGGCCCTTGTATGAGTGGTCAACAAATGAAAAAACAACTACCCAACTCCAAAGGCTTCTTGTTTGTAAACAGTGAGCTGTTGTATTGTAATTTTGGGATTACTGTTGGCCACATAACACCATTGATTTACCTAATGTTACCTCTGTTCTCCTAAGGAAGTCTGCTGCAGTAATTAATCAAAAAGTTTCAATGACAAGCTTTCTTATAAGACAAATTAAAAAACATTAGGAAAGCAATGCGTGTGTGTGGAGGTGATATATTTACAATTGTCCAATCAAATTGTTTATATTGGAGTGTTGGTAAAAGCTTTCAACCACATATCTGTGTGAGCTGAGTTTCTCAAGCTTGACTGCGATAAAATTTAAAACAGAGAGAGACTGGGAGCTGTTGAGTAAGACCTTTTTGTGTGTGTCTCTTCCATTTTCTGCAATTTGTGTTAATTAAAACAGGCCCAGGTTTCCCACTAAGTGAGTATAAATACATTTTTAAACTACTGTATATTATTAACTATATGTATTATATGTACTGTGCTAAAATTTAATTTTGGTTGGCAATGTGCCCCAGGATTTTTAAATGTAAAAAATATACTGTGGCTCAAAAACGGTTGAAAATCACTGCCCTAGACCATGATGAAACACTGTGGTCAAAAACACAGTAGAGACCTTGTCAAACAGTACCACTAGAGATTAGTATCAAACTGATGATTAAAAAAAAGAAAAACAAGAGATGAAGAGAAGTAGGAGAGACAGTAGAAGTGAAGTATGGTTTTGTTGATGACCTCTTATTTACACTACAGACTCACATAAATAGTTGTGATTACACCATTGACTGATTCGACTACAAGGTCAGGCCTTCCTTCTTTACTCCCTCCCACTCCTCTGGTCCTCTGCCACTCAGCAGCCAAGTGGATCAAATGGCTGCCAAGACATATTCATAGACATATTGGAGGATCCAGTTACTGGCAATGTTTTGCAGACACTTAAACACATGCCCACCACCCACACATTCAGACTCACAGATCTGTACAAACACAAAGGAAACTGAGGGCCAAGCAAACATACTAGCATTTCATGTACCACTAAAAGAGGAGATATTTCCAAAATATACATGTGTTTTTAGTCAAAATCAAAGCCCTTATACCACAAAGTTTCCATACAATTACAAACATCATTGGCATCCTGAAGTGAGGACTTTAATACATTGATTTAATAAAGAATTTATGAAATAAAAAACAAATAAACAACAACAAAAATGCTCAACATTTTGGTCCAGAAGCAGCGGTTATCGATAAAAGATAATATAAGTGAGGAAAGATTGTCCGAATACAGCTAGGACTGTGACTGTTTTATTGTATAATGATCTGGTACCTTCAGAAACAGAATTTCCTTTTTGAGAATATTAAGAAGGAAAAATATGAGAATGAAAATGGAAAATAGTTTCCTTTTGTCAAAAAACTGCATAAAGCTGTCATTTTTTGAGGGCACTTTAGTTTTTTGTTTTTTTTTGGTAATTTTATTCAATCTTGTAAAGCCATTTAAACATATCAACTTGCTTGATCATTTCAATAGAATGTTCAATAGAATTTCATAAGATGTTCATGGTGTGAAGTATTCATTAAACTATGCACCAAGTACCTTTATTTTTAACTTAACTGTCGTCTTTGTCTTCTTTGTGTGGAAAGCAAACATTGATGACTTTGATGAAAAATTAAATAAATAAACAAATTTTTGCTCTAAACATTAGAAAAAAACTCACAAAAGGATGCATTTATGCACACGCTCTTCTTCCATACTTGCCAAGAGTCACTATTGATTTAATGTTGAATCAAAGTACCCCACCTGGGGTTTAACATCAGTGCACATAATCACTGATGGCAAACAAATCAGCTCCATTGAATTAGGCAGATGAGTACGTGGCCCCTGACTGAGCACCCAACAAATAGTTTTGGTTACCCATGTACCCAGATATTGAGCTTCACAGACTTTGGGTTTCCTATTCTGTGATGTAGAGTGTGACTAAATAAAGGGTTAATAGACCTATTTCTAAATATAGACAGCTAACTAAATAATTACACCAATAATGATTCACAATGCTCGACTTCTTAAATGGTTGGAAAAGTCATGCGGTGAAGGCGATGATGTTTGACACACATACATACACACACACACACACACACACAAATCACAGATAAGGAAGTGGTGAGATACAAGGACATAAGTCTTGGTTCCCATACAGAACATTATCTGTGGTCATTAGGATACTGATGCAGAAATGAATTAGAAAGCATAAGGTAACTGAACCAAGGGAGTTGAGTGGACATGGCCAAAGCCCAAAGCTTTGAGTCATTCACACAAACAGTCTGTGCTCTACCCAAGTTCACTACCACTACACTATGCCAAATCCTTACAGCACACACTCATCCTCATGTAGTGCCTTTTTTAATGTCAGAACAAGATACACATGGATTTTTTTTATAAATTCAGGATATTTTTTTTTTCTTATAAGGACCTCAGTTATACAAAAAATCCACAATTAATAAAGTGATAACCTTGCCATAGCCATAAGGTGACAGAAATATCCATAAGCCATATGGCTCTCCTCTAGCAAATCCATCCACTTATCAACGTTCAGAGGAGGGCTGCCCAGAATTCCCTCTTCCCAGACACTTCCTCCAGCTCATCTGGGAGGATCCCAAGGCGTTCCAAGGCCAGCCGGGCAACATAGTCACTCCAGCGTGTCCTAGTTCTTCCTCTGGGTCTCCTCCCACTGGGACATGACCTAAAAGCCTCCCGTGGGAGGCGTCCACGGGGCATCCGATGTAAATGCCCTAGCCACCTCAACTGACTTCTCTCGATGTGGAGGAGCAATGGCTCTACTCCAAGCTCCTCCCAGATGACAGAACTCCTCACCTTATCTCTAAGGTGAGGAGTTCTTTCGGTCATGACCCAAAGTTCATGACCATAGGTGAGAGTGGAAACATAGATTGACCGATAAATTGAGAGCCTTTTGGCTTAGCTCTTTCTTCACCACGACGGACCGATACAGCGAGCAAATTACTGCAGTCGCTGCCCCAATACACTTCTCAAACTCCCGTTTAATCCTTCCCTCACTCATGAACATGACCCCAAAATAACTAAACTCCTCCACTTGAGGCAGGATCTCTCCCCAGACATGGAGGGTACTTGCCACCTTTTTCCGGTCAAGAACCATGACCAACAGCTGGATGATAAACAGTGTCTTAGGGATACTGAACATAGATAGGAGATAGGAAATTCAAAGTTGTGGAACCTGAGTGGGTACCTATACTCTAATAATCAATGAAAACTAAGGCACTTGTGGACATGTTTAGCCTCATCTACATATATATAAAATAACATTTTCTCCCATATATATAATTTTTTAAATACTAACCTTTTATAACAACAAGCCCATAGATGTTTAAGCATATAAAAAAATAAAAAAAAAATTCTATCTTGTTTGAAAGGATCCAAGACCGCAATACCACCAACAATCAGTCTTGTCACCTCAGATTGAGATTCAGACCTCAGGAGTAAAAAAGCCTCCCCTTCTCTGATCCTTGATGTCGGCTGAGTTTGGCGAGCTGAGAAGGTGATGGGGGCACATCCTGTCTGTAGGGGCCCTTGGATTGAGGTGTAGGCAGCACTGGGGCAGCAGCATGTCCTTGGTTTTGGTCATAGGACCTTCCAGTGGAGGGCTCCTCAGGTGGTCTGGTTTTGTTGGCCTCCTGCTCTCTGCGTCTCTGCTCTTGCCTTAGCAACTCCTGAGTTTCCAGTAGGACACGGGCATTGAGGCCGGTTGCTCCCACGTAGCCGTTACGTGATCCCTGTGATATGGAGTAACGGGAATTCTCCTTGGATTTTTGGAATTCCTCAGAAGGTGGATGCACGTTGTCCCAGGAGTCCTGTGCTGAGGCTGTGCTGGCATTCTTACGTGGTGGCCTGGACACAAAGATGTATAGCGGTTAGTCTCTCACTAGAGGTAGTCAACCTAAACTTCACCTGGATCTAAAGGAAAACGGTAGTGGACTTCGCTTAGGAAGATTACTTTTTCCTTCACTGGCCTCTGGGTCATTGCCGCTGAGCGAGAAATCAAAAGAAAGGGAAGATAACAGCCTCAGTACAGACTAGAACCGTTTTCACATTTTGTGTCTTAAAACATTGAAAGCAGAGAAGCAGCAGAGAAGGATCTGTCATTGGCTGGTTAATCCAGACCTTATCAATACAGAAACACAAAGAAACCTAAATTACTGTAAGCAAACACAAATGTTAAAACAACCCTGAGAAAACAGCAGCTCTTATACATTTAACTCTTTTTTTCAGATGCAGGTGGTTGTACTAACACACAGACAGCGATGGCAGGCCTTATGGCATTGTTTGTGCTACACTCTCTATATTTTTATTTTTTAACATTTGAAAAATCCTGGGGCACACCACCACACAAAATTGCATTTCAACACTATACATTTAATACATACAGTTAATAATATAGTTTCTAAATGTATTTATACTAGGGATGTCCAATGTAACACTTACTGATACGATAATAACCAATATTGCCCAAACACCGTTATGAACTGATACCGAAATAGGCAGTTAATTTCCCCTGAATTAGTGTGATACCAGACTAAATGCATTCTATAAATAACTGTGTACAACATAAACACACTACTTCAATATAAGTTATGGGAAAATTACACATTTATATTTTACCATGTCCAATGATTCTTTGTGCAGTATTTGATGTAAACAAGGAATGTCTAGTGTTGGACAGAATAACTTTCCAATGATTAACATTGTAAACCACGACGATAGGCAATAAAAATACACACAGATAGAAACAGCTGCAGTATAAGAGTAAAAAGCCCTCTTTAATGAGAGAAAAAAAACATTTCAGCATTGTCACAAAGTAAACAACTCTTCTCGCTGATGACATGACAGACGTCACAAAACAACGTTTCATTGGCAACTGTCCGAGAAATAATTATTTCAAATACACAGCATTGGATGACTAATATCGGTTGAAAAACCAATACCAATATGATCCGATATTAAACATTATGCTCATATCAGCCCAATATTTATCGATGGACCGATATATCAGACATCCCTAATTTATACTCACGTAGTGTGAAACCTGGGCCTGTTTCAATGAACACAAATTGAATATCCTGGCAGAAATGGTAGAATGACACACAGGAAGCTCTTCCTCAACAGCTCTCAGTCTCATTCTGTTTTTAGTTTTTATCCCAGTCAAGCTTGAGAAGCTCAGCTCACATACAGTACATTTTACCAGCACTCCAATATAAACAATTTGATTGCACAGTTGTAAATATATTACCACATCCACACACATACATTATTTTCTTAAACCGGTAATTAGTCTTATGTCATTGAAGCTTTTCAATACTTACTGTAGCAGCCTTCCTGAGGATCAATGTAAATCAATGGTATTATTTGGCCAACAGTAATCCCTAAATTACAATACAACTGCTTTCTGTTTACAAACAAGTAGGTTATGGAGTTGTTTTTATGGGGGAGAGGGGTTGGTTTTTCATTTGTAAACCACTCATACTAGGGACTTCAACTGGGTCAGAATTTTGTCCAGCGCCCTGTTTGGCATTTGCATTTTCCCTTCTCAAAAACATCTCCATCACTGTCACTCGCTCATCTTGCCGTCACTTACTGTTACGGTCACTCTGTGTAGCGTGGTGGTGTAGCAATAGTGATATTGTTTTCACAATTCATATTCATAGCGTCTGCTGCCACTCTCTGGAATAGAGGACTATTACATTAACTACCACACTTTATTACAGCGGAGAGGTGGATTGACATACCAAAATCTACACATCTTTCAAACAGAAAACTAACCATATACCCGCCTGAGTCACACAGAGCAAAGATCACATTTAACTGTGATATTTGCTCTTCCACTCTAAGGAATAATTATGATTGACATCAATTGGAAAAACCTGGACTGCAGATGGGGCGTGACTTGGCCTACATTAGTTTTAAAAAAATCTCAATTTTCTTTTCTACAGAGTTCTTTTTTAAGAACAGAACACAGAAAATGGGATAAAGAGTATCTGGTGTTTTTAAAGGGTTTGAATGTTAGCTACATACAAGAATAATCATTCTGACAGAGACAAAAGCAAATGACGCTGTAACTGTAGTTATTTTCTAACTGACTTAAAGGTTAACACCATCCATCCATTTCGAACCACTTAACTGTTACCTGCTGCCCCTGTTGTGGAGACAGGGGCAGCAGTCTCCACAACTGCCACCCAAATCACATCACACCATACTGTACATTTATGCAGGTGGTAAGCCCACTGAAAGCCAATGCCCTAATAGGGATTCAAAATTGCCCAGGAGATGAAGGAGGAGAAATTGCCTCTGGGCCAAAGTGAAGGCCTCAAGGTGAACACACTTAATCCTTTTGATTACATGGACATTTTGATGAGAGAAATGACAAAGAATTGGAATTCAATTTCTTAGACAACCAGGAATATCACTAGAACACAGTTTAAGTGATATCTGAAATCTCATTAGTTATGCTTTACAACAAATAAATACATTATATCCCAATGTGACTTGTAAGTCATTAAAAATGACAAAACAATTTCAAAAATACAGCCAAAAATAAAAAAAATGAGGTTTGCATTTCTCAAAAATGGATGAGATGAAAGCAATAAATGAATGAGGTGATGGATATATAAATAATTATATAACTATATTGTTAACCATATGAATTATATGTACTGTGTTAAAATATAATTTTGGTTGGCAATGTTCCCCAGGATTTTGTTAAGAAAAGGTCAACAAGATTTGACATTTCCATAAAGGTTCTCAGTCATCCATTTCATGGTCAAGGTTAAAGTATTAAGTTAGGCAACTGGACATTGTTTTTTTTTGGAAAACATTTTACCTATCATTCAAGAGTTCTCCGGTTCTAACTGTGAGGGGGAGTAACGGAAGTTATATCATGTGGGTGAGGAGAAAGGGGTGTATTAGATCCCTCCTGTTGGGTGGACCTGGTATTACATCTGTGTGATAGCAGTCTTTGGGTGGGAATTGATGGGTCCTTACCTTCATTGTCAGGGGGGTTTTGGTCACATGTCTCGTTGATGTGTAAAACCGGTTGTTGTGAGTGTAATCGTTTGGGTATTGTTCCCAAAAGGGCTTCTTTTACACCTCTCTCAAACCATCTGTCTTTCCTGGCTAAGATTTGAACCTCTTGGCCCTCAAAAGAGTGGTCGGTAGCCTTTAAGTGTAGGCGGCGGCTGAGTCCAGACCTGAGGAGTTAGCCCTTCTATGTTGGGCCATGTGTAGAGGCTGCTTGGTCTCCCCAATGTAGAGGTCTGCACACTCCTCGCTACACTGAATGGCATAAACCACATTGTCTAGTTTGTGTCTTGGGATCTTTTTTTTTTGGGATGAACCAGTTTCTGTCTCAGGGTATAGCCTGAACTTGATGTTTTTGTCCACTGAGTTGATGCGGTCAGTGAAGCTGTCAATCTCATGGACTTTGATTTTGACCCAGGTGTCATCTACATAGCAAAACCAGTGACTTTAAGCTGTACCCCTGTATGAGAGCAGAGCCTGCATTTCCACATTCTCTATGTAGATCTTTGCCACTATTGGAGTCACCAGGGAGACCATATAGCACAACCATGTTTTTGTCTGTAAAATGAACCATTAAACTGAAAATATGAAATTTGGGCCATTGGTGGCCTAGTAGTTTAGAAAGCGGACTTGGGTCCGCAAGGCGCTGAGGTGCCCTGAGCATTGTATCGTCCCTACTCACTGCTCCCTGGGCGCTCAAGAGCTGCCCAGTGCTCACTTTGGTGATGGGTTAAATGCATGTGGGATGCATGTAAAAAGTGACGTGACATAAAAATATTTGACACTATTAGAGAAAACCCAAGAGAAGACTTTAGCCAGTTCATTTACTAGTCATGTGAGTTGTCACAGACACATACTGTAGGTATTTTTTACATTCTGTAGTTGGCAGAGGGGCAGCTGGAGGACCAGACTGCAGAGACCCTTCACCACATGCGCCGTGTTTGACTTTTACTGTCCGGGCAATGTACCATGCGTTTACACCCAGGTTTGGCTCTGGGCAGCCAACATTGCTCATTTTCAATGCCTGTTGCATGGGGTAACAATGACCAATTACAAAGTACTCATGCTTTTTTAGTTTTGATGAAACCCTGGAATGGAAAGAGACATAGTATGAGAATCTTTGGTGGGAAAGGGGAAAAGAGAGATGGCGATGTTCCACAGGAACATAACTATGATTGATGCCTCAGGGGGCTAGTTGTCATATCACTCTCACTGCTGTGCCAGAATATGTTAAAAAGTAGATTAGTCACATTTAGAGAGGGAGGGGATAGGAAAATACATCAAGCTACAGAGAGGGGTAAATTTGGACTGACAGATCATAACAAACAAAGCCAAAGGAAGTTGGCAACGGCAGGCGTTCTGTGATTGCGGTGTGTTTCTTAGAAACAGCTGGTAGAATCTTTGACGAGACAGAAAAGAAGGCCCTCAGACATGCACATGCCCCATACCAAAACAAAAACAGTAAAGTGAAACAGATGAAAGCAGTGGGGAAATCTATCTTGAAGATGCACCAATAATTTTGCTTACAAATCTAAAATAATGTTTACTTATGAGGTTAACCAACACTGTTTACCCAGAAGAATTGCAGAGCTGCCAAAATCAGAAGTTTGTTTAGGTTGGAGTAAAGGGCATTATCTTGACCACATGTTATCATGTCTGTCTCAGGCTAATCAGCTGTCTTTTTTTAAACCAACACACATCTCACTCCTGATCCCTCCTGCTCTGCTTTCCCTGTCTCCGATAATCCCTTATTAGTGCTGTTCCAGTCCTCACATATCAGACAGACAGCTAAGTCTGGCTGTCATCAGATAACCAGTCACCATAGCTTCTTCTGGAAGCCCTTGCTTAAATTGCTTGAGTGCGTTTCAAAATGGTGGCCCCCTTCTGGCTGAATGGCTAACTGGCATGGACTTCCTGTTTTGGAAATCTGGTCACTGACTTTTATAGGACTTGTGGTCATTAGTCAGAGGTTTACAAGACCCCGACTCTGAAACCGGGGGTCATTTTAGACATAGTCTCTCAAAGGCTTTAGTTTAGGTCAGAAGTCAAGCCTGAACCTTCGCTAAAAGAAGCTTTGAGATTACAAGAGGAATGCATATCAAAGACCATTCTTGTCTGGCTTCTTTGGCCTGGCCAGACCCCTTTCCGAAGAGAAACAACAGTGAGAAAAGGAGGACATGGAGCAACTGTCAAATCACATGAGACACCAGTAGATAAGGCCTATGATAGAAATGCATGGAGCGCTTCTGTGTATACAGAACAACATTGATTATGGGTCCACAAGGATCACAAATCCATATTGTCAGACAGGAACATGTTTGAATTGATTGGATTGAGATCAGCACCCGAGAATGAATAAAATAAAAAGTAAAAATGTAAACGTAAATCCCCAGGGACAAAGAAAATACATACAGCACATACAAATACATGTTTAAATGCAGACATTTCCAAGGCTTTTTTTTTTCAAGTGGTTACGAAGGTGTTTTTCCAATACAACATTCCAGATCAGGGTGTGCATATGACAAATGATGACAAATACTTAACTGATACATCAAAGTGGGATAACTTTACTTTTAGAGATTAATTTTATTGTTTGTCAGTCGATGCTACAGGCCAAAAGGGTTAAATGTTTTGAAAATCCTAATCAAAGTTGCTTGGAGGATCACTTATATATAAAACATTTCCCACAGTTTGCTTGTTCTATCGCACGGGCAAACTTTTTGACCTGCATGCCACAATTATTCCTAAATTTGAACATGGGATCAGGTAAGGAGCATACAGATAAAGTGTTTACGTAAGCAAAGTCAGGAATGCAGGTAAAAGTCATGCATAAAGACATAAATGCTAAAATGCTTTTATCCTTTTTGCTTTTATCCGCTGCTTTGGCAGTACATTGCTGGTGTACTTTGGTTAATGTAAAAAGAAAAAAATGGGAAACAGCTATATATCAGCTAGTATGGGCTTTTTTGTTGATTGTTATTACATTTGTCCAAATAAAACCTTTAGTGCTACCAGACTTTAATATCAACAATAAACTGAAGAGAACAGCAGAGTGATTTTGTCATTGTTCATGGGAATTTCCAATGAATTCCTATGCAATCTTAAAAAAAAAAGTTTTGTGGGCTTACAAAGCTGAATACATTGTATCCGGCCCCCAGGCTTTGGAATGCCCACGGGCAATCTTGAGTCTTGAATTATCTAAATATGAATTTTAGCAAAGCTTTTTTTACATCAGTGATGGGTTGGCCCTCACCTAATGGCTTCTGGACTCAAACTCTCATGTTAAACC
This sequence comes from Paraplagusia blochii, assembly GCA_016785265.1. Lineage (NCBI taxonomy): Eukaryota > Metazoa > Chordata > Actinopteri > Pleuronectiformes > Cynoglossidae > Paraplagusia > Paraplagusia blochii. Next base: position 29,335 of record JAFBJS010003082.1, read on the forward strand.
TGGAAATGAATCAACCAAGTTCTAGCTGTATAGAGTTTACTACTTAAAAGCCATTAGAGTGAGCGTTTGTTTTGATTCTAATAACACCGCTGCATTCATTGGAATGTCAAATGATGCTGAAAAAGTCAAGTAGAGAGGTTTATAAAGGGCAGAAAGAACATGATAAGTCAGCAGCTTAGCAGGCAGAGAAACACAGGACCAGCAGCTTTAAAGAATTAAGAGAAAAAAAAAAAAAAAACTTCTCACCGTGGCATTGAGCTGTATTGTCTCTGTGATTGTTGAAAACTATCTCTGTCCTCCAGCCGTTGTTCCTGAGCCAGAGATTCATCCGTTACAGAGAGATGTCCACTTGTTGTCTCTGTCCTGTTGTTGATCTGTTCACCAAATTATAGACAGAGGTAAGGAATGGGATTAAAATGTGAAAGAAATGTGGAGACTGAGATGAGAAATAGCCTTAAAAAACATGCTCATTTGTCCTCTATTACACAGTCAGTGATCTGACATTGCAATGCCTCATGCTGTTACGGGGTGACAAGAGGGATCAGGTTAAGGGGGTTTTGGTCTGTAGTTATACTTTCACCAAAAATGTATTTCTTTTTTTTTTTTTTTTTAAGTAAACATATTTGGTTTCGTTGTACTGCTTACTGCCTTCTTGCCCATCTACTTGCATTAAGTTGCTTTCAAATAGTCTTTCAGTTTCATTAAAAGATAAACTCAGGAAGCTCTAAATCAAATTTTCTCAGGAGGTTCAGATAAATTTAATCCTTGTACTCCATTTTAAAACATTTAAATTGTGCATCAACACAAAACAACAACACTATTGAGTAAGTTTATTTGTTTGTGCCTCCTCAGGCTATACAAACATCTGCATAGTTGACATGGAGAAACAACGACACCTACTGAGGACTGTTACAATTTGACAGAGAATTTATTTTTTATTCAATTATATTTGAAAGAATAAAATTGTTAAATGGATATTATGGGTTTCAGGAGAATGTATATACCAGCGTGGGTTTGTTCTCTGGGCTGTGTAAGGAGTGATGGCTAACATTGTATGACAGAATGAACAGATGGGAAAAAGATGTGTAATCATCTTTAAGGAAACATCTTGTGTTGCTGGAACTGTTGTTGTCCTGCTCACTTGGGCAGCTGCAATAACATCTCTATTACATTTCATTCAGCATCAACAGCAAGCCCTTTCTCAAGCCTTCAGATTCCCAAGAACATACCGGTAATCGTATTCCTTGTGGGTAGTGTAAATTGGTTTCATATGTTTCAGGTTCTGCTGCAACAACACGTTTCTCCAGCTCAGAGAGAGTACTGCGTATGAATCACCAAATATTGGAGGAACTGATTACAGGGGCCAATAACGCAGATTTGAAAATAACTAGTTGTTTGGACTAAAGATTATTGGTTTGATATATGAAACAAAAATGTTTTGTGAAGTTGCATTTAGGGCACTTAGGATGATACATCGAAAAAAAAAAAAAAAACAGGAAGAAACAAGACAAAAATATGTCACAGTAATGGAATTGTCCCAGACTGTCCCATCAAAGGTCTGGAACACTGACGTTTGAGAAAATCAAATAATCTTCCTTGCTGTTTATTTCATTCAGTATTATTAAAGATGATGTAACTCTGGCATTTTTAAATCTTACTATATATATCCTCCTCTATTTACAAACAAAAACTATCATTCTCCACCTGTTTAAACAATGAACATTCACATACACAGACCCAGATGTCATTATTGCAATTATTATCAGCCATTTGCAAAATAAATGCAGCATCAGGAAAGCATCTGGACTGAAATTATAAGATAAAATCATTACTATGAGATGACATAAGTTTGAGTCAGTCTGGTACAGCTCTAGCCAGACAGCTGTAATGGTTCAACCCTAACACATGGTTCCATTGGCCACACATCAGGACAATAGCCAGACAGAATAGTGACTTGGTCCGAAAAGTGTGTGTTCACAACCCATCTGTAACAAATTTTATAAAAAAAGGAAGAATTAATTTGTGGCTTTGGCAGCAAAGTTCTGTTGCGTCAGGTGTTTTCTGAGGTGGAGATCAGAAGAATTTAAATTGGTTACGTCCCCATCGCGGCAGGTCCAGAATAAATACCGAATAGAATAAATTGAAGAATGGGACTATTTGTATGTAAAGGAATTGTTCTTCTTACCTCCTAGCTGTGTTCCTGCTGCCATTCTTATCTCATATATGAAGTGAGTGCCGCAAAAATGTTTGTGTATGTTTATTATTCTTGTGAATAGGCTGTGAATACCGATGTGTGTTTCCTTTGGCGACAGAGTTTTTGGCTGCTCGAGAGGTCTTTGCTGGGCCAAACTCTACTTAAACTCTACTTATAATTATTTAAACTGTGACAATAAAAAGAACAATAGGGATGAAAAACCTTCTAATCTTTGACTGATTCATATCACCTTTAAGATAAGTGAATAATAAGTGATAACTGAACAGGGATCCATGAATACTACTGTAATATTTTACTATAATACATTCCATTTACCACTTTGAAAAATGAAATTGTCACACCCGTCTTAAGAAGACTGCTCTGGTTTAGATGAGCAGTTAAACTTCCTAGGATGGGTTCTCAAGGCACAATGGTGTCCAACAGTATGTGGCACATGCATTGTATGTGCATACAGTTGTTTGCATATTAACTTTTTGGACATATATCTTCATCTGCTTGTCTGTTACCGGGTCCCAGGCGCCGTCACTGGGTCCATCACTGCCAACCACATCACACTGCATCACCCTCCACTGTAACCCCTTAGTGTATCGTTAATTGTTTCCCCAGTAAATTAATAAAAACAGAAATAAATTACAGAAAGATAGAAATACAGATTTGTAACTCTCATACTTCAATGTGAAAATGCTAGTATTTTCAAAATATTAAATGTATGTTTTTATAATGAAGATTGCTAGATAAAAAAAAGAAGGCAAAAATAATCTTTTTTTTATATTCCTCAATTTAAACCTTACCTTGGATGAAAGGTTTGAGTATCTACATTATGTTAAAAGCTATGTTGTTGGGAGCTCAATGACAGATCTCTCAATGTAAACAGGTGCTAGGTAACAGTGTTTGCATGACATACCAAAAAACTTTTTCTGTATAGGCCACACGGTGTGCACCTTGTGATCAGTTATTTGCCCACAACACCAGGCTTGGCTCAGCTCAAAAGGGCAGCTTGGGTCCCCATCAGTAGGATTACCACAATTGCCTGGTCATTTTTTTTTTACAAAGAGAATTTGTCTTGGGAGAAGGCAGTCTGGGTGTGCCTGCTCTGACCGCTGCCATTGTGACTCAGTAATGGAAAAGTGCACAAGATGGATGGATGTATGCTGTATCATTAAAAAAAAAAAAAATCTTACTTCAACAAGTACATTTGACGTAAGACTAACAGGAACATGGAAAAAGTTTTTTCCTGAATTATATCAAAAGATTAATATGCAGTGGCAGATATAGCAATACCAAACTTTAAACAATCAGTTAACAAAAATAAAGTTTAACTGTTTCTTGTACATGTGCAATCTGAGGTGTTGCTAGTACGTAGATGTGTATAAGAGACAGTCAAATTAACTGCTCAACCACTGGAAGGAACGTCAGGAGGCAGGAAACCAGTAATTACCGTCTGATTGGTGGAGTGGCTGCAGTTAGTGACTTTCACTCTTCAACATTTGCATACGTCTATATTTACATAGTGCTGAGGGACAAGAACGGCGCATTAACTGCAGGAATTCCACCAACACATGCTCTGACCGCTGCCATTGTGACTCAGTAATGGAAAAGTGCACAAGATGGATGGATGTATGCTGTATCATTTAAAAAAAAAAAATCTTACTTCAACAAGTACATTTGACGTAAGACTAACAGGAACATGGAAAAAGTTTTTTTCCTGAATATATCAAAAGATTAATATGCAGTGGCAGATATAGCAATACCAAACTTTAAACAATCAGTTAACAAAAATAAAGTTTAACTGTTTCTTGTACATGTGCAATCTGAGGTGTTGCTAGTACGTCATTAAATACTTTTTGGTGGTTGAAAAAAAAAATAAAATATATATATAGGACTCTTTGGAAAAATCATAGCATTCTATGATGAACATCTGGAAATCCCCTCCGTCAGAGAAGCAGTTAGGGTGGGAGAAAAAAAAAACATGCCAACTCTAATTTTGTATTTAGAGCTGCATGATAGACAGGCTTTCTGGTGTTGCAGTCATTATGGCATTAAGAAGCAGTCTGAGTCTGCAAGACTGACTATAGTGTTATCATTACAGGCAATTGCAGCACTCACACCTCTACCAACAAAATTCATATTCCAGTGCAGTGACTGGTCTAATTTAAAACAAACCTGGAAACTGAAAAGATTAACCAGAATTGTTTTTCCAGATATGGAATGGTACAATTTACAGGAAGAAGCTGTCTGTTTTACTAACGACAGATAATATTCAGACACTGTGATGTTACTTCTGCACCCTCTGACAGCAGGGTGTTATGACATATTTGTGAGTGATCAGGAACAGTGTGCACCTACTCAGACATAACTTGCATGCAAGTGCAAATTTGAATTTGAATATTCAACACACAAGAAACCATTTTACATCTAATTAAAGTCACATTTTGAATGATGTTCCAAGTAACAAGGCAACATTATGTTGTAGTCACTGTACAGGATATTCTGCATCAATTTTAAAGTATACTGTATGCAAAAAAAAAAAGAAAAAAATCTAGAATGTAAGTGTAAAACTTTTTTTGACATATATTTTTTAACAATGCTGGCAGTGGTGGCCTAGTGGTTAAAGAAGTAGACTGAAATCCACAAGGCATCAGGTTTCAAATCCACCAGCTGCCATGTTGCCACTGAGTGGCTCTGATCATAGCACTGAAGCACAATTCCCGTGGGCTCACTGCCTACAAAGGAAAGCTCAAAGTATGAAGCAGAGTGATATGGGTGGCAGTTGATGAGACATCTGCCCCTGCATCCAAGTAATGGATAAATGATGCAATGGATATGTCTAATAATCAAGATGTATTTTTGTTATAAAGGGACACCATAGAGCTGTGAAGTGCTGGTCGTCTGTGACCTTTATCCTGCTCTATTTTTTTTTTATTGTTATATATATATATATAGTGAGCTATAATTTAAATTTAGAATTAACATTGATTGTATTAACAAACATTGAATATGGTCCTTACAAATTACATCTGACAAGTCTAATCCAAAACATTAAAAACATAAATAAAACAGTTAATCTAAATTGTTTTGACACTCAGTATCAAGTTTAAAATTATATTTGTTTTGTAAGGGCTGTCGTACCTAAGGAACCTTTGCATTCTTTTTTTTTTCTTATGTAAGAAATTATTTTTCCACCTTCTTTTCAATCTTTCACTGTGATGTGTCTAAAATTAAGATATTTGTGTTTTATTTTTATCTCAGAGTTTGACTAGATATATGTTTTAGTCTGACTCTAGCTTTAAAACAAACATTTACACAGGAGCATTTCTCTCCTCTCTAGTCAATTCTGTCATTAGGATCCTGAGTTTCGGACTAAAAAAAGAAAGGCTGATAGACTCCAAAAGCTCCAGAGTCGCTGCTGCATCTTCTCAGAATCATGGAAAACTAGAAGTGAGCTCAGCAGTGTCAACAGTCACACGTAATTAGAAGCTCAGGGACAAGAAATGCGATGATGGAATTCCAAACCATCAGTTAATGTAGTGATGAAAAAAAAGACTGAGATATATAAAGAAAACAGCACAATGACACTTTAGCATCAGTAAAACCAACACTAGAGCAAATCCAGGGCAAACAAAAGACGTGTTGGGAAAATACTACTGCATCTAACAAGATCTCATGTAGACAGTGCCTGTATGTTAAAGAGCCAATAGACAAACTTTTTTTTTTTTCATACTCATATTAATTGCATACTTAACTCCTTATTTAAGGTAAGCATGAATAGAAAGAAATATCTTGATAAAAATCTAGTTGGAGGAAACTGGTCCATGTACAGAAATAACCAAAAATTAAACAATAACTAATCCTTTTCAAACAAACCTGGTTATTACTCCAATAAAAATGAACTTGAGCTGTCACTGCTCTCTTGCTCTAAATTGTTAATTAAACACCTGCCATGAAGTTATACTTCTCTTTCTTGCGGTTAAGAGCTATGAATGACACTCGCCGTCATAGGTAAATGTTAATAAATTTAGAAGGCTAGCTTTTGTTTGTGGTGAGATTTATACAGACTAGTCTAGATACATTAGATAAAAAGTTTTAAATAACACGACCATCACCTCTTGATGCCTCTCAATACCTCACGATTGATTGCAGATTCCCCCATAACACTGCACATGCGTGCACATACAGTAGATACATACATACGGCATGGCAGTACTAACAGATCAGACTATATATTTTTTTATTATTATTTTTAATATTTTATGCTGTCTGTAGCACTTTGAGATTATGATGATATAAAGTGCATTACAAATAAAATGTATCATTATTATTATGATCCATATCTGCCAAGACATTTCCTTGTCCATAACACATCATTGTCACTTTTTATTTAAGGCACAGAATGGCAATAATTGCAAGGAAAATGAACTTTTTTGTTGTTTACACTACCTTATATTACATTGCATTACAATAAATTTGGCAGAGGCTTTTATCCTTCCTGTATTCTGGAGACAGGGATGTATGGTTCAAAGACGCTTTATTCCAGGAAGTCGTACATTGTGAGTAATCTATTTAAACCCGACCATAGGATCAGACAGTGTGAGCACACGAGTTGTAAGCCCGTGTGATTCACTTAACAGCCTATATGATTCGCTTGCACAAGACATGCAGCAAATGGATGCTGAATAGACACTCACCCAAGACTGGTCAAATCTGTAAGTGTCCTGATAGTCTTCCTGGTCTTCCTCCTGTTTGGCCTGCTGGAACTCATGCCGCAGCCTTTGTATTCGGTCGTGGTTACTAGGAGTCATTGGACTGGAGGGAAAGAAGAAGACAAGGAATTTTAAAGGGTAAGATCAGTTGTTAAGAATCCATAAAAGAACCACATTTTTAAACAAACCTTGACCAGAAAAAACAAAAAAAAAAATGTTTTATACAGTTTGAGATGCATGTGTGGCTTTGTGACACACTAAGAATGGTGCGGGGCTTTCATCTGATGGGTGACAATTTATTTTTGCATACCCGACTGACAACTCTATGAGCATCTGCGTCCTTCATGCTCTTATTCAGGTCAACTGCAGTAACTTTTCTTAAGAGCAGTTTTAGTTTATCCAATTGGACTGGAAGAGATTGGTGTCCTTTCACTGCTCTCGGTTATTAAACATGGTGACACCCCCTTCATTAAAAGGCTTTGAAAAGCCTGTCAATAGGAATCGATAGCTTTCCACCAGCATAATCAGGCTCCCCTTTTATCAGCAACTACAGAGGCAGCTCATGACAAAATGCATGATTTTGATGAGACGATTGTGATAATGGGCCTCCATTTTTGCATGCCACGTGGAGTCAAGTGACCAAAGGTTACAAATTTATGCTGTGGAGGACTAGGGGATTTTGGGGATGTTTGGAGTGGGGTAAAAGAAAAAGGAAGATGTGTAAGGTTGAGTGTTGTTCTCCTGTATGTTGTCTGTAAAAAGGGAAAGGTTAATCAAGAGCATGTGAGAAACAGAGGAAAAACAGAATCGAAATAAAAGGAATTTGCAGACAAGACAGAGTCCAAACAACTATTAGGCTAAGAAAATCAGAGAGCACTAAGAAGAAAAAAAACTTAAAAAAGCTCAACAGAACACTTCATCCAGTCACTGTGTGTGCACAATGAAGTAGCACTTACAGGTGGCAGGCCACCAGCAGAGTGATTGCTTATTTGGACCCAATACATCCTGGGCAAAATTATAATGATAATTGCCGATCAGATTAGAACTAGCACATCCTGTTCATGGGCAATGGAACACATTGCCAATCAAGCTTCATTAAAAGCACAATAAATACCAGCTTATAAAAGGAAGCAGAGAGCTCAGTGTGAGCCCCTAAGTAGCACTTGGTGAAATGCAGTTATCACGTTATTCGTATTGCTTGGTCAAAATCAATTGTATTAGTTATACTCCATTTGACTTCTATAGCTTTATGTCTGTGGGAGTGCAGGGAGCATACATTAGGCCTTTTATGTTGATGTGGGTAATTAAGTGGCTCGCTGGAGTGTGAGGTGGCTTATGCTTTGGACGTCTGTGTTCTTTCATTATTTCTGCTAACCTGATGAAATAACCATAAGCTATGTGTATGTAATTAGGTCATCTTTCTAGGTGCTGTCCCTCATGCAAATGCTATCTATCTATCTATCTATCTATCTATCTATCTATCTATCTATTTTCTTAAACCTAGCACAAGCATTGCAAACATGCATTTCACAGCACTACCACTGGGGTGCAGATAAAACAGAAAAAAAAAAAC
>JAFBJS010003082.1:37902-48841 GCA_016785265.1 Paraplagusia blochii
ATCTATCTATCTATCTATCTATCTATCTATCTATCTATCTATCTATCTATCTATCTATCTATTTTCTTAACCCTAGCACAAGCATTGCAAACATGCATTTCACAGCACTACCACTGGGGTGCAGATAAAACAGAAGATATCACTCATGTTCTGAATGAAGCATACTACCCAAGTCTAAAACAGGACACCTTACAACCATTTACAACTTTACATACACACTGTACTGCATAAAAAGCCCTTTGCTTTTTTTAAAAAAGTCCAAAAGCCCTTTGGACTGAATATCAGCAGAACCATATACAGTGTGTGTTGATAAAGTGGCAGGTTGTGGATGTGGAGTAGATGAGCAGAGACAAGATCGCTAGAAAAATAAAATAAATTATACCTTGGATTCATTATTACTCTTGGAATGAGAAATTGAAATTGCAGTGAGTACAAGATGGGAACGGGGTGGGATATAACTAGGGCAGCATTTGTCACGGCAGTTCAAAGCATGCTAGTACTATATCTAGATTATATGTAGGCCTTCGTCTGGCAAACTTCCGTCCTTTTGGGTGGTAGCACAATGGGAGAACCTTTTAAAAGTACTCAGTTTTCTGACAAAAAAAAAAAGTAAAATGGATAAAAAAGCTGGATGTCAGATTCTGAAGTGGCTGCACTAACTTTATTATTGTAGCAATGTTCAACAAAAGATCAGCAGCAACGCAAGCATTACAGTAAAGAACAGATCATTACAGTTTACAGGTTTCCACCCGAGTTCAACAGTCTGACAGCTTCGGGGAAGAAACTGTTCCTCAGTCTGGTGGACCTGCATTTGCTACTACGCAGCCTCATGCCTGAGTGAAAGCTGACGAACAATGAGTTTGCTGGGTGGGTGGGGTCTTTCATGATGCCAGTGGCCCGTTTGTTTGTTCGAAGCATTTTATGACTATGGGGGTAAGGGCTACCAGTAGTCATTCAGGCCTGTCACTGTGGATGTTTTGGGGATTGGGATGATAGTGGCAGGTGGGACCTGGGCCTGCCGGAGGGAGGGATTCAAGATGTCCGTCAGAACCTCCCTCAGCATGTTTGCGCAACCCTTCAGTAGCCATCAAGGGATGTTGTCGAGACCAGCAGCTTTGTTTGGGTAGATCCTCAGAAAAGTCCTCCTCACTACCACTGCGGTCACACTGGGTGGCTCTTCTCATGGTGGCGGGGGGAGTCTGGTGCAGTGGACGGCGTCTGGATCCTCAAAGTCGGGCAAAGAGGGATCAGTGGGGTACTGTGCATTGCTGGTGTTGTAGTCAGTGATGCACTTGACTCCCCTCCACATGCCCTGAGGATCATTGGACATGAAATGTACCTGGATCCTTTCGGCATATGCGGTCTTGGTCCTCCTTACTCCGGCGTCCAAAGCTGTTCTGAGTGCCACTCAGTCACCTGTCCTGAAAACAGCTTCCCTGGCTTCCAGCACAGGCCTCCTCTGCATTCAGCCAGGGTTTCTGGTTAAAGTGGACAGTTATTAGTCGAGTGACATCTTCATCATCAGCCCATCTACCTATGTGCCCAAGGACCACAGATGTGTACACTTCCAGATCCACTTCCCCTTCATGGACAGCTGCCTCTCTGAAGACTTGCCAGTCTAAGGGAGTGGAAGCAGACCCAGATTTGGGGAACAGCGTCACTGGGCCACACTGTGATGATCCTCTGGGTCGGTGTTTGTCGTTTATACGGGGGTCTATACTCGGGCACCAGCATGATGGAGAGATGGTTGGAGAAACCTAGGTGGGGTTGGGCTACGGCTCTGTTCGTGTTCTTTGTTAATGTGCATGCGGTCCAATGTGTTGTCCACCTGTGTCGGTATGTCGACATGTTGGTAGAATTTAGGTAGGATGTCTGTCAAGTTTACATGGTTCAAATCCTTCGCAACCACGTAAAACGCCTGTGCTTGTGTTGCAGCAAGGTGATGTTGCTGCGCAGCTCAGCTAATGCTTCGGTGGCTTTAGCGTCTTTAGCATCGGGTGAGATGTAAACAGCCATCACAAACACTGCTGTAAACTCACATGGGAGGTAGTGTGGCCAGAACTTAAAGGTCATATGTTCAAGGGCCTCTGAGCAGTGACTGCTCATCAAAGTGCTGTTTGTACACCAACCTTTGTTGATGTAGACCCACAGTCCTCTTCCAACTGTTTTCCCCTACTGATGGGTGCACTTGTACTTTACCTGCCTGTCGTTGTGGAAAGCTGAGTCTGGTATGTTGTCTTTAAGCCAGTTTTCCGTCAGAAAAAAACACTGCACAGTTCTTCATCTTGCAGTAGACTCCCAGCCTCAGTTGGAGCAGGTCCATCTTATTGTCCAGTGAGTGATAGAAAAGGTGACGGGATCGGTGGCCACGATGCGTTAGCTTTTAGCCTAGCAAGTAGTCCTCTGCTTGCTAGACTTGCTAGGCCCCTTCTGATTTCATGCACATCACTTTGCTTTTGACTCCACCTCTGAGGGCCACCTCCAGGGCATGCCCAACAAGGCCCTGAGTCCGGCTGTCTCGGCTGCTGTTGTTGTTGTCGTCATCGCTGATGTTAGAGTGCAGTTTCCAGCCGAACCATCCCATCCCGTTCAACTGTAACTTACCTTCACCTTCCCACAAGCGAAATTGTCAAAGATGGTCTCAAGGCCAGCTGAAAAGGTCCATAGCTGTTCTGGGCGCCCAAGAAGCCGATGCGCTACTGCGCACTGCCATCTTGGATCATTGTCACTTACATATGCCTGAATATGCCTGGTCTTAGTTAAGTTGCTATTGTGGCTCCTGAATTTTCCAAGAAGATGATAGCTTATTCTAAGAGGTCACTTCAGGGGAAGAACCTGTGACTTCACTACATGCAGAGTTGAAGCAAACAGCCGTGATTAAGAAATTAGTGCGCAAAACAGGCCCTCCAAAGAGCTCCCTCCTCTGCTGCTGCTTTAAACCTTTTGCATTTTATTCAGAACGAATTAAAACATAGGCAGAATAATGATATGCTATGTGACAATAACAACTTTCAATTTCAGATATTCAGCTTGCTTTTTCTCCTGTTATATTTTAAGGCCTTGATTGTTTTGTAACCATGAATGCCAGTGGTGGGCTGTCAAGGCCAGCAAGGCCTTCTCTGCTGGCCTAAACATACTCAGAAAAAAAACACATTTATTTATTTATGTTATTATTTATTATTATTACGAAAAAGAGTGTTTATATTTTAAGTTGGATAAAAACTTTTTTCCAATTATATTTTTGCTATTTCAGTGGAGACATCCACTAATCGTTTTGATCAACTTTGACCATGAAAACTGCCATGGCCTTCAGAATCAAAATGAAAGTTGTGCGTGCTGTGAGTGAATGGGCACAGCCGGTTCAGTTTACAGCACTCAGCGCCATTTAAAACACTAGATTGGGGCCTCAGACCTTCTAGCATACCACACTTTTCGTGATGGCGCTGGGGAAGCAGCAGCCTTCCAGCCTACCTTTTATTTGCTCCTTTCACTGAGTATTACTTTTAAATGCATCCTATCTATCTATCTATCTATCTATCTATCTATCTATCTATCTACTTATCTATGAAAGCAAAGATGTGGGGGACACGGCTCAGCTCACACTGGTCCTACGTTATGTGACGTCCGTTGGTGTCAACGAGCGTTTTGTGAAATTTGTGGATGTAACCAGTGACAAACAGGCTGATGACCTTGCCAATCTTATTTCTAATTTTCTTGAGGAATATGAATGTTCTCTGGACAAAGTTGTGGTGCAGTGTTATAATGGCATCTGGACTAAACGCAGTGCAAAGTAAAGTGAAGGAGAAGGCACCCATGGCTTTATTCATTCACTGTTATTCACTGAAGAGTACGATAAAGACACTGTGCTTTTTGTAGATGGATTTAATTCACGTCTGAAGGATTTAGATTTTTGCTCAACAACCAATCAAAAGGAATTTTGAAGATGCTGATGTCCTTTTTGAAATACTACATAACAAAAAAAAAAAAAAAACAGGATGTACAATTCTGCATGGCAAGGGTGACAAGTTTTGTCATATGGTTGAGCAAGCAAAGACAGAATTCAGCAAAATATAAAAAGATGTGTTGCGCTTCTCAGGTTTTCCAGCTGTGCACAAAGGACACGGTGCAAAGCCAGATGATCTGCGCACACACTACCACAAACTCCACCACAGTATTCTGGCCAATATTCTTTCTCAGATACGGAATCGATTTCAGGGCCACTACATGTTGATGTTTCTCTCCCTCCTTGAACCCCAGCACTTTCACAAATGCAGGGACAATTTTCCAGAAGCAGCCTTTTCCAGCTTATAGCAGAGTCATGGAACAGTGTTTAATTACCCCTGAATTAAAATCAAACATAATGGCTGATTTTAAGGGAGTTTTTTAAATGTTGCTACGCCGGCACCTAGTGGAGACTAAACTAATTGTCAACTACTTGGCCACCAGCACATTGAATACTAACAATGATTGATTTTAAATATTCTGGAAATAAAGTGTTGCTTGATGAGCCTATATTAAGGCTGATACAATCTACAAGTACAAATTTTTAAGTCCTAGTGTCATACTGATGTCCTGTTGTCATACTGATGCCCCCCTACATTTCTCAATAAAATTGATTGTTTCAAAACGATAGGTCATTCAGACTCTGAAACTATCAGACTAAAGTAAAAAACATGTCGTGAATTCCAACAAAGCACAATAAACCAGTCCACAGCTGTTCCCGGCTGACTGGTCCTTACAAAAAAACAAAAAAAACCAAAACAGTTTGTACAATGTTCTTCAATGTGACCTCTTAATAGAGACCATGAGCTCTTTTAACCATGCAGTTGGAAGAGATGAATGCCTGTCTATGAAATAGTCATCTTTTGATCCAGAGTGATTTAATGAGATGATGTTAACTACCCAGCAGCTGTTTTTACAAGTGTGTTGGTGAATCCAAGCTGTGCCACATTCCTGTATGTCCTGTAAACACTGTCTTATCGTAATAAAGTGTAAGCCAATCTCTGAGTTCATCAAAGGTCAAATGAACACAGCATATTGCCCAGCAGAGACCCTGATGAACTGTACTGAAAATAAAGTTTTTACAAAAATGAAAAAAAAAAAAAGATTTTTGGGTGACTTCTAATAAGTGGCTGTGTCCTATCTGATAACTATTGATTGAAATTCTATCTGATTATCAAGCTCCTCGCTGTATCCCCAGTATCATAGTGCAGCAGATGAGGAAACAGGGCTTTTTCTTAAGTTTGGGCCTTTTGGCAATCCCAAGTCAAAGGCTTGGCTAATCTGAATTCAGTTCCCCCGCGGACTTTCATTTATTTCAAAGACACAGAGACGAGTTTTTTTTCTTTTTTTTTCAAGGGAGTTGGGCAGCCTTTGGAACCAACTGATGATTGAAAAAGATTAGATATGCATTACCCACAGCCATTTTTTGAGCGGTAGAAAGCGAAAGATAAAACATTCTTTATCTAGTATTCAGAGGAGATCAGCACATATCAATATATCAAATGTGACTTTTTTTATTTGGTGTCAATCAAATGAAAAATATTGAGGCATATGTCTTACTGTTCTTCCAACATTTAATGTACCCTCAAATATAATATATTGGCCATGTGAATAAAACCTATTGTGCACTTTTGCTTGATTTTTTTTTCTCTTTTATTTCCTTTTTATCTTTGTCTCTGAATGCATTAAGCCCTTAACTGAGGTTACAATCCTTAAATCTCCCCCTCCAGCCTACTTAGTGACAGCTACGTCCTGGACAGATGCTTCATAATACCCTGGATTTTTTTTGGCTGTGGCTACACCCATGTCATCCTGTTGCTCATGCCACAGGAAGACATTGGTTCCTAACCAGCTGCAATCCTAATTCCTGGGGATGAAAACTTAATATTTTCTCACAACATGTACATGTCCATCCATGGCTTATGTCAGCTAATATATGCTCCATTTGAGGGTCCTTAATGAAGTCTCCCATAGCACATAATTTTGGTGCTATGACTGGGGAACTTTAGTTGATGACTATACTGATAAAGAAGGGCTGAGTGGAGAGCTCTTCTTGTCAGACTTTCAGATATGGTTTGCCCGCAGTGTACCGATCATCCCTAGTGTGAAATGAAGATACAGCTCTGCCCCAGAAGGAACCTCAAAGGTTTGTCCTCTAGAAAATACAGCTCAAAGAAAAAGAAGACAGTCTCAGGTTATGTCTTATTTCCTTTAGAATACCTATACCAGAGTCATCCAAAGGGCCCATATGAGAACTTAATTTCAGCCCAAACACACATGGGTCAACCGCTACTTCCTACAAGTCACTTCTTTTGGCACTTCTTCATTTGTATATTGGATAATAATCAAATGCTTTTTCAAAAAAGGAGTAATCCTAATGCCTTTTTGTTTTGGCACAGTTTTAGTGAATCAGTAAAACCTACTGGTCTGGTTTGATGTTAAAATGGAAGTGAACAGACCAATGACATAAACACAATGACATTTTAATGGTAGCGCTGGATGTTGAAAGTATAAAATGGTTCATGCTCAGGTGCAGTGGAGAATTGTACTAATTAACCAACTGATCTTGTGAAGAAGGAAGAAGAAGATCTTGTGAGGCAGATGGCAGCTGGTTCTGGCTCAGTGTGATGTACAGGCAGGAGGTGGTACCAAGTGTGAAAAGTAGAGGAAGACAACTTAGAGAGAAATAGGAAATAGTTTTTCATTGTTTTAGCAAAAGACCTTGGGAGAACCATAGTAAAACATAGGGGTTAAAGAGGGGCTTGAAAATAAGTTTTACGATAATAACACCTATTCTTCCAGATGCATTTTTACAGTATATTCAAGGACACACTCAGCAATGCAACATGAGCAGCAGCAGTGGTTTAGATTGGTAGTACAGAAAATATATTTTTTTGTTACTGTTGTGTAAAAGACTAGATAAAAATAACTGTCTTGAACATCAAGACCACTACTGCCTATATTATTACTATTATTGTTGTTGTGATTGTTAGAAGCGCATCACAGTGATGTTCACATGTCACTTTTTCCAAGTCCAAGTCAAGTCTCGAGTCTTTATGCGCGAGTCCAAGTCAAGTCTCGAGTCTTTCGTCCCAAGTACAAGTCAAGTCTCAAGTCTCAAATAGCTGAAAGTTTTCATATTAGACACTATCCGAGATAATAGTGCATTGCTGTGTTGTTTCAGATTAAAAGTATGTACTGAACTATACTATAGGCCTATAATATGTTATTGCACACTACACCATCAAAGTTGATCTTGCCGCTAAACGTAGTGGCCTGAAGTATAAAATAAAACGGTAACGTCAAGGAAGGGGAACTATAAAACTAGCCAACAGATATAGCCAACAGACTATAACTCCGGCTGAATTAGTTTGATAACAGTAACGTTATCTTCCCACAAACTCCAGTTTCCCTTTGCCCACTATCCTTGTGTGTTCTGAGGTGCCTGAGAAAGTTCTACGTTTGTTGATCCAGCATAATTTATCTTAACGCCACACTCCCTACAATGCAATGACAAAAGGAATCGCTCCACGGCTTACCGCTGCCACGGTTACCTAAAATTGCACGCATGCTGCCTCAATTTTAGGTTTCATATCACAGCCCACCAAGGTTTACTTGCACTAAGAAAACCTTAGCGCACCATAAAGGAGTAATCTACTTCTGCCTACGATTTTTCCATAGTGCTGGAAAACGCATCGGAAAAATAATTTAATTGATAAAATATATAATTCATTGATTATGGACTTTATTCACGACTCGCAAGTCATAACACCAGAGTCCGAGTCAAGTCTCGAGTCTTACACAGCAAGTCTCAAGTCAAGTCACAAGTCAAGCCACAAGTCTTTGTTTGTGCGACTTAAGTGCGACTCGAGTCCGAATCTCAGACCCGAGTCCCCATGTCTGGTGTATCAGTATTTGTAGGTTTATGCAATATACTGCCATCTGGTACATCAGTCCTATTGTGGTAAAGAGCACAGTAAGACACAAGCCTGAAATAAGGTGATAAGGCTTAAGTCCATCTAAACAGGTTTGCTCAGCTATCATGCCCA
This sequence comes from Paraplagusia blochii, assembly GCA_016785265.1. NCBI lineage: Eukaryota > Metazoa > Chordata > Actinopteri > Pleuronectiformes > Cynoglossidae > Paraplagusia > Paraplagusia blochii. Next base: position 45,954 of record JAFBJS010003082.1, read on the forward strand.
TCACAGAGAAAATCATTTATAGAGATGTCAGCAAGCTGTACACCAGGAGGGAGGGAGACGGCAGGGAGAAAGGAGCCAATGGATGGGTCGACTTGGGTTACCAGTTCCACTTTTTTTATGACCCAGATGTCAAAATATTTGGACTAAGTATAGGTTGGCGCACGGGAATATGAAATTGGTTGGTGTATTTTGCATAATTTCAGCTCAAATAAATGTGCACGGAGACAGATATGACACATCTACGTGCAGGTTTCTTTTTCTGTTGGTGAGATGATTGATGGTCCAAAAGGAACCTGCTCTTACATATTCCACCTAAAATACTTTGTGACTTACAATACCTTTAGATCCCATTTAAAAAGGATTTTAATGTGTGGCTGATTCATGTTTCCAATTTTTGTTTATTTAACATTTTTCAATGTGCTTCCCATTCTAAAAGTTCTATATTGCCTGCCTATAAGTCATACTCTATGACCTCAGGCTGCAAATCAGGAAAACACATTACCTTCAACTTTTATTTGTTTATAGTGCCAGATCATAACAACTGTTATCTCAAGGCACTTTATAAACAAGCATGGATGAAAACAAGAATAAGAAAAAAATATATAGAGATACCCCCTGCTCTTATTCTCAACCAGGCTGAGGAACGACTCCCAGAAACCCAGACAAGGAAAAAAGGAAGAATCCTCTGGGGACTCACCCAGGGCGGACAGGCGAGCTAACTAAACAGCAGCAAGTTAAAAAAAAAAAATATCTACAAATAATCTTGTCTACAAATAAAAAGAAGGGCACTATAAAGTCCATTCATGGTCTAATCAAGTTTAAAAGCTCCATAAGGCAAAGTCCTGGGTCCAGATCAGAGACAGTAGGGTCTAGTGGAGTTGGGCCAAAGATATGGAGGCAAAGTCCTGTGTCAGGGCCAGGGCTTCTAAGGAAAGAATAGAGACTGTGGAGATGCGAGGTCCCCAACAAGAGGTGTTTAGTCTACTGCAATTGTTGAATAAGGAATAGAAGGGAGAAAGAGAGGGCAGCAATGGAGGACTCAATGTGCCATGGGACCCCTAGTGTTCTTAACCTATAGCAGCACATCTAGGACTTGTAGGCCACCATGGGCGCAGTCAAAAAGAAAGCCTTTAATCTACTCTTGACAGTAGAGACTGTATCTGCCTCCCGGACCAGAACTGGCAGGTGGTTCCATAGTAAAATATAATGTATATAGTACGGTATATCACATACTCATTACTTACTTTTTCGATGGATTCAAAGAGTATTTGTATGGTTTTAACAATGTTTTCAACTTAATTATTATTTTTTATTATTTATTTTTCACCCAAAGAAAAAAAGTAAAATCCACCCATTACAGGGTTGCCTTTAAATTAAGCTAACATATAGTTTTGTAAGCCAGATTGTATAAGGCAACATAATTTGAAACTGACCAAGTTTTGTAAATTCACTAAAAAATAATATGCTTCATCTCCATCTTCATGCTCTTATCCAATATGTTATCACAGTTGCAGCAGTCTCCACAACTGACACACAAATCACACTGCATCATACTGTTGCTTCCTGTGGATGGTTGTCCAGACCCAAATGACTAGAGGTTATTTGTTTTGGGACGGTGCTGTGCTCAGAACATCTCAGTGAAAATCCTGAAGTCCTGCCCATTAAAGTCAGCTTCCTTAACCACTAGGCCACCACTGCTGCCCTGCTTTAAGTATTGGATTCCAAACTTTATAACTGTGTTGATTTATCATTACATGATGTATTTCCTCCAGTTCAAAATGCATTCCTTATGGTGAAGGATCAAAAGATGTCACATTATTTAAAGAAGAAGGAGAAGACATGTTCCTGATCTCCACTTATACATATGCTATTTTTTGCATGCTACTACAGTCTTTCTGAAAGACCTATAATCAAAGGCATTAGATTCTAAATTGGTACAAGCTATACTGATACATGGCCATTTATAACAGAAATGTGTAATTTGCCATCTGCAGCTTCATTTCCTGCAATACAGAATTTGGTCCTTTGGTCTCGCTAGAATTAAGAAATCCCTTATCTGGGATTTGTGGTCTGCAATGTTCTCCAAGTCTTGTAACACAAAGCATCCCATTTAACATCAGCGGGACATCCCACTATTCTATATACTATACTGACAGCCACCTCTTTTCCAAATGTCAGTAAAGGAGGCTCAACGGGCAAGTCTTGATTCTCTGCTAAATAATAACCCCAGACCCCCCCGAGCATATATTCCACAACCCCTGTGCAGCTGCGACTTCCTCTATAAATAATTAATGGCGAGGCACTGTGGGATACCCTTCAGTCAGAGAGGAGCTAGATCCAGGGCCACTTTAAACAATAACAATATTGATAGAGGGTGTAATAAAGCAGAATTAAAAAGATGTACTGTAAAGATTTCTCCCCTCTGGCACAGCTGGTCCCAGCTTTAAGTGGTGAAAGGCGAGTGAGTGGAGTAAAGGGGGCTGGAAGAGGAATACTCTAACTTGATTTTACTGAATGGATTGTTGTCCAGGGCAAAAAAATAAAACGTGTGACCCTGTCGTCTCCCCCCTTTCCCAAAGTCTCTCAAGTACCCTCCATTACTGGATTAGCTACAAAACCTCTTTTTTAAAAGGTAGTAACAGAGAGTGGATAGAAGCTCAAGGTGTGCAACGTTTGGCAAAAGGCACGCAGGAAAACAGGTGTGAAGAGGGAAAAATGAAGATCAGCAGCATCATTTAAATTCGGGCGATCAATCTTCTTCTCCTTTCGAGCGACAATTTCCATCTATATAAGGTTGTGTCTTCGTCCACCCCCCTCTGTTGAGAGGAGATATGCACCCCCCTCTGTTGACAGGAGATATGTTTAGATTTACATAGATGGCTTCATGT
>JAFBJS010003082.1:48953-74645 GCA_016785265.1 Paraplagusia blochii
AATCTCCTCTCAACAGAGGGGGGTGGACGAAGATACAACCTTTCATCCACCTATAATGCTGTTCTATGCTCTCTTCCCAGAAAATTTAATTAAAATCTTGTGACAACAATTTCATTACAAAGAAGAAAACAACTGCTTCCAAAAAAAAAACAAAACAGAACAGTATATATGTTGTATAGTATACTAATCAATACCAATACAACCCCCACACCCAATTCAAACCTATAGACCAGTATATCCAGATCACCTGGAACAGGGTGTGATTCATCACCCATCTAACCCCACCTCCCTCTTTTAACCCTTGTTTATTGAAAAAAGAAAAAAAAAAAAATCCCCCTCCTCGCCTTCACAGGTATGAAGCCTCTTTTAGGTGAAATACCAACTGAAGAACCCTCTTGGATGAGAGGTGATGAATCAATGTTTTTTTAATTTATTTTTTTCCATCAAGTTGTATGTAACTTTCCCCGCAGGTTCTTTACAGGACAGACTTTGCTCTGGGGCAACAATAATCTTCTTCACACCAGTCACAAGCCTATTCCTATGAAGACTAAAATAACTGAGAGCAACATGCCAGATTAAATAAAAAAAAATGCACTACCCACTATCAGTCTATACCAGCAACAAAGACCTAGTCCAGGACTGACATGGCTACTTTTAGTTATCTTGACTATTGTTTTTCTGAACTACAGCAACAGGAGCAAAGCCACCAATATTGAGTTCATTCATTTTTATAGTATGGCACGTATTCCACTAACTGAACCAACTGATGCAGCCATCAGTACGATTTGCATCGCTTGGAATCTGCTAATGACATTCAGAATAGTCGAATCAGTGAACAAGAAACAGTGCCATTACTCCATTCACCGGTCAATCTGCAGAGGCCTTAACATCTGTAAATGCCCCTTCAACCTGTGACCCTCAAATTCATGACATCGTTAACAACCAGGCCCAACATAATGTTGGCCTGTCACTGTCGTGATCTATAGCAACAGTGATTCTCCTAATGAAGCCATAACGCTGCCTTAAACTGCTGTAGCCAAGACAAGCCTGGCAGGGACGCCATTCAGCTTAATGTGAGTCTGCATCCATCATCTTCCATCAGTCATCAATCAATCAAAGCCTCTCCCCCAACAGCTGGTAGCCCCCTCCCCCGCTGTTGTGACCACAGTAAACACACATTTTGACTCAGTGGCCATGATTATGATCCCAATTATCATCATGACCACAAGCCATCACTGTCCCTGTGACCGACATGCTAATCAAAAGCACTTGCAGTCAATATTCGCGGCTCAGAAAATTGCTCCTGCGACATGACGGCAAGATTTAACCACTATTTTGTCCGTTTTATAATGTTACCAAAGTATTAAAGGGCAGTTCTTAAAGCATAGCGTTATCGGTTTCTAGTACCCTACATGAGGAGGATGATCATGTTTTATAATAGGAAACCACGTTTAATCCTGTGACATTTTTTTTTTAATGGTTTGTGCAGAAAGAAAAAGAAAACAGAAATAGACAGCGTACATGTCATTTTTAGAAACCACATTTCTGTACTTGTCAAATGACCTTGATGTAATAACCACTGAAAAGGCTATACAAATATAAGATATTAATGAGAACAGTGAGGGAACCTATTCATTACCCCTAGTTCAAACTGCATTTCCCTTTCTTTAGTTACGTTTCACATACTTGGGAAGAAAACCTACGTGGGACCACATTATAAATGTGACACAGCAAAGCACTCAGGCAGGAGCCTAATGCACCTTGTAATGTCCAAGAGAATTATTTAGGCCTGGTTGGATAGCTGACTGTGGCAGTGGGGGTGAAGGTTAGATGGGCCTTTTAGTGAGGGGAGCTGAGAGGCACTGATGACAAAACACTGTCACCTTCAGGTGGTATTAAGAAAAGAATGACACCTGGGACTTCGGAATGATGCCGAAGCCCCAGACAAGCCTCTGAGGATTAACCCCAAAGTGGTCATCTGTGGGTCTGCTCACAGATGGCGACTGCAGTGAATGAAAGCACCAGTATCAGGACTGAATTAGGACGTCATCTGTCTGCATACTCACAGGAACGCACACATATACTAATTAATACAATTCTAGCAAAAGTGGCAATTTTTCGTCCGGCAAGAAGACAAGCACAGGGTCAAGATGGGGTCCTGGAACAAAAGCACTAGGAAGGAATGAGCCTTAATTAAAGGCTGCTGAATGGAGAACCGTCAATGGAGGAGAGAACAACAGAGCACTACTACTATAGGTAACACCTGTTCTTCAGGTTTGACAACGTACATGCACTTGTGCACACAGAGGTATACCTGGGTCTGTGGAAATAATATGCTAATTGCTCTGTTGGTAAGTGAGAGGCTATTAGAAGCAAAGCTGCAAATATCTGACACACATTTAATTAGCTTCCTTTCTTCACAAAAAAAAAAAACTTAATATACTAAAATGTGTTTATTGTTGCACTGATATCACCTCCTTATGTAATTGTGTATTAGATAATATGAGTACTATTACCTCAGAGAGAGAATTGGGTTGTGTGGGCTTTTACTCTTTTTATTACATTCATTGTGTATTGACATTGTGTAAATAAATTAATACATTAAAATGTTGAATCCTGACATTGTATTATGTGTTTTTTTTTTCTCAGATTGTGATTAAGATATCTGCTACTTCTGTATATAAATTTGAACTTATAACCATATGTCCTTCTTATTACCTATTATTCTCCTACCATTCCAACTCGGGGACACATGCAGGATGGTGGACGTGGGGCTGGTTGGAAATGTTACATTTTCACTACTATGCTCAACAAACTAAAGATTAGTTGTACCTGAAGTTGCAAGAGTATTAGCATTTTAATGTGAACATCATACTTCTCATATTCTTAACAAAGGTGCGAGGAGTTGTTTTGGTCACACCATTTCAGAGACTGACAGAGACCACTCCTGGGCAGTTGGCATGATAAACTGGAGTTGTTGTGGTCACACCAGTCTAGAGAAGATTCTGCATAATCCATGAGCAGTAAAACTACAGAGGATAGGGTCTCAAGGCAGAATGGCATGTAGCAGACATCTAATGACAAAGACCATGTTTAACTCCCTTTTCCAAACTGTAGTAAAGAACAGTCACAGTGGGTTTCTGTCGAAGACAGACATAAAGACTTGAGGTCTTCTCTACCGTCGGGAGGCAATAAAGGTTTAACTTCAGCAGCAACAGCTTTCATCATAGTGATCAGATGTTTCTACACTTCAGTCTCGCCCCAACCATCTACATCAGAGGAAAACGTAATAATAATAACAATAATAATAATAATGTAATTTAATAAGCTATAAGTGGCATCTGGACATTTGTTGTAGATTTTGTCAGATTAGACAGAACATTCTCAAAATTAGATTTAAGTAAAAGCACCGCTATTATGGCAGAGCTTATTTCCCATGCACACAGATCTTGTAAAGATTTATTTCAGGGGAGAAATGAAAGAGGAAAGTGGATAGCTGCATAAAACTTCAGTAACCAAAAACAGCTGGTAGCAGTAAACAGTGGTTGCCAGTTGGCCAAGGCTCACAGAAAGTTAATCTCCAAAGCAAGGCGGGTGGGGTAAATTAATCTGGCCCCTAAATAAGCCTTAAATTGTACAAGAGGCATAACTTTTTTTTCTCTTGGCTAGTCTGTGATCTTAAATAAGAACATCTATATAGATAAAAAAAAAACAAAAAAAAAAAAAACATCACATGCTACACATAATAACAGTGTAATTGCCACAGGGTATTATCTAATTGCTCTTCAAAATGTTCAGACAATCAAAAGTTGCACAAATCAATCACAGCATTGCCCAAGTGATTGATTTTAAAACCTATGTGAAAAAAAGTAAATTGGCTTTTGAATCCAATATTACAACAATTCAAGTAAGAACTTCACTAAAGACTTCTCTAAAAACTTACACAAACTTATATTGTATATATATATTACTTAAAATGCAAAACACACACATGTATATATATATATATAATGTGATTCTCCCATCAATCCAAGACAGCTGCTGTTGAAAGTAAAAGCTTGCTGCTATTACAGGGCCATTTTAACCATTAACTTGTAGATTTACAGTTACTGAAATGGGACTTAAAAGGGTGCATCATCCACTGACTTATGTTTCTGTTTTCAAGTGATAGCCTCATATCACAAAATCCACAGACATATTGATTTTTGTATTTAAAGGAAAAACAGAAGTTGAAATTATGAAATGACTTAGCATTTAAGTAGCAATTTAATGACGCTTGCTAAGGTTATATTTCATATCATCACATGTTCCAGAGTAAGACAAATGTATGCATTAAATTGAAAGACCATGTAATGACAAGAATTCTTGCTCTGGCTTGCACCCCCCATGACAAACCCCCAAGAACCTGTACCCTCACCCCACATCTCACTCTCTCTCTTCCTTTTTCTATGTCTCTCTCCCCATCCACACAGTCACAAACAAACACGTGTGGTCTGGACTGGGTACTGAAAGCCTTCCAAAGAAAAAGAATCAAATAAAGCCGTCAGTAGATGGAGATTAAAAGAAGTGCTACACAGTAAAAACTGATTTACGAGGTTCAGACGGGGTTGCTACAGGGTTCTGATGCCATGGTAACCCAGTGAACCCAGTAAGGTCGCAGGGGCCATTGAACACAGAGCATTAGATTGGGGGTAAACGAAAGGAGACTTTTAACCTTTCACTGTTCACATCTTTTAATCAAGCTCACAGCCCTCTGCTGGGTTAATGCATGAAGGTAGAGTTTCAATCGGAGAGGTCAAAGTCCTCCTCATAAATTATGGACCCTTCCTCCCCAGACCATTCATTTAAGAATAGATCTAAATGTGTTCGAAATGAACAAAACCAAAAGGAAAACAATTCCATCATTTCTACAGAAAAGTAGACACTTCAACGTTGTTTTGTGAAACTTTTATCATTATTCCATCAATTATTTTAGGGCCCCCTTTCTTTTTCCATCAATGTTGGTTCACTCCCAAGCAGCAGTCTCAGCCAGTGTTCACACCAGCCAATCAGGCGTCAAAACGATACCCACTGAAACACTGTGATGTTGTGTTTCGTCCACGAGGGCAATCCTCTGCCATGCCACAGTTTTCCGGGGACAAGATCCTTACTTGTTGTCTAATGCCATATGGAAGCCAGCAGCGACATGGAGATAAGCCTGCCTGCATGCTGTTCCCTGACCTTCCCAGACACCCAGCTGGCACTAAACGCTGAAATAATTATTACCCCAATTATGTAGGCCAACTTAGTCACTTTTTTTTTGTGCACATGAGGTGTAAAGTGGAGAGGGTCTCATGCAGGGGGTTAGTACCACCCTGCAATCATAATTTATTCACAACAAAAAACGAATTAAAAACTGCATGTTTTTTTTCTTGACTAGGCTTTTTTGGCTGGTGTAACCTAAAATCTGGAAAACACAGCACATACAATAGGATTTGTTGGTGGGACCTTTACTCTGGTGCAATTTAGAATCTGGAAAGTTGATTTATGTTTTTCAGCAAATGGCTAATTGTATCCATCTATTTTATATCTTCTGCAATATATTATATTTGTGCAAAAAAACCATAATATAAAGACAAGACTGATTGGAAGTTGCCCCATTAGATGAAATAATGCACTTAAAAAAACATTTGAGGAAAGGAGTGAAAAATACAACTAGATCCAATGAACAAAGTTAGCTCTCACTTTCGCTGCTTTCAACCTCTTCCCCCTTAATCAGTTACTGGGGCACACTAGATTTTAGGACACCGGGGACTATGAGAAATGCTCTACATATACAATTATAAACTGTTCTAACGACAAGCACAGGTAAAATCCTAGGCAGTAAAATAAACACAGAGTTATTAGTTTCCTCTTACTAATAATGGATGTGTTTAAAATTGAGGTTTGCTGTCCTGTGAGGGAACCTTTTTACACTCTATCCCCAGTGTGTATTCATACTTAGGTACAGGTGGATCAGTAGCTGCTCTACCAACATATTCAGATTTAAAGGTGGCACCGTCTGTGCAGTAAGTTGGGCAAAGGTAGGCTAATAGTAAAGAAACGGCCGGGAGCTGGAGGTTCCAGATTCGGATCTTCCAACTACAAAGTTACCACTGAGGTCCGCTAAGCATCGCACCATCCCCACTCACTGCTCCCTGGGAGCTCAAAGCTCAAAGCACACTTTTAACTTTGGTGATGGGTTAAATACACAGGTCAAATATTTTTGTTTGCAGTGGGGTGTATCACAATGTCACAATGACAAGGAGTTTGCTTTCCTTCCCTTATTGTCCTGTGGTGGACACTAACACTGAAACTAATTCTGGGTATTTGGATACAAACTCAGCATCCACATTTGCCCCTGGCTCTTCAATAAAAGCCAAAAGACAACAAAAAATGTTTAAAATGGAAGGTCTTGCATACAACTAAAACAGCAAAGACATCAACCCTCCGAGAACACAAGAAGCTATCTTACTGCTGCACCTTTATTGCTTTTTCTCTCTGCCGTGAAATGCTAAAGCTGCTGGGAATTTTGCTGATTCCTCCCAGAAGATTTTTATCCTTTGCAGAATGTCGAGGGGAACATTGGGTGCTTAAATCGGCTTAGAAAAATGTATTATATTGTAATGTTTTGCTTCAGGCTGGAAGCTTCACTGGAGGGAAGTGGATATAATAACCATGCCAGAAGAAATTATCTCACTTATCCTGCCAGGATCTTGGCAATGATTCAATTTGATGGATACATAACAAGGTAAATGTCAGGAAACAGAGACAAAGTTGGGGTAGGATATAGGATGGCTCTGTATACTTTGCAAACAAACAATGTCAGCATGACAGCATGAGCACTTTAGGCCTGTAGAGGGCAAACTTGTCAGAGCTTATCCTTTATTCACTGCAATGCCAGATAAATCTCACACAAAATATCCCTCTCAGCTGCAAGCATCAGGCTGTCACATAATGATTGAGAGAGAGAGATAGCAGAGCGAGTCATCCTGAGATTGCTAAAAAAAATCCGGTTGAAGTCAAAATGTCCACAACTAACTACGCGACTAATTAAATCACAACACAGTATGAGGTCATACATCTCTTCTCACCTCATCACTTCAATTTGAACAATTGAAGAGATGAGGAAGAGATGATGACACTGTGCCATCATAGAAGATAGAGGCATTTTAGGGAATACAAAGAAAAGATTGAATGAGACCTCAAGACCACCTTCCTAGTTTATGAATTATCTACATTACATTGCATACAATTGTTTGTTAAAAGGATATATAAATGCTATTATTCTACTGTTCAGGGTTTTAAATTAAACATCCTGCTTCTGAGTCACCTTCTCTACCTTTAGGTAATTTAAATGTAGAAACTGGAGCCAATTTTTGTCCCTTCAAATTGTGACAAGTCACTTTCAAATGTGTAGTATCAAAAGAAATGACCCCAAAGAAAAGAAAACAACACACACCTTGGCATAGCAATGAAATCAGCCTGGAGTGGATTGAAAAAGATTAGCCCGACAGCAATTACATTTAAAACGTCTCTCTCTGGCCTTGCCTCACTCCATCATATTGAAACTGTTAAGAAGTGGAGAAGAAATAGCAGAGTTGATTAGAGAGGGGTTGAGTATTAGGTCTGAGCAAATGTGCTCAGAGTTATTTAAATCTGTCCCCTTTTGCCAAGGTACAAAGCCGCTGCTGGGTAGGTGCATCATGAATTATTTAAATGAACTGAGTAAAAGGTAAAAAAAAAATAAATAAATACTTTTGAATAGGCATTTGGTTCCACTTATTTTTTTTACTTTAACACATTTTGGATTGTACCTTTATACATCCAATTCCTCACAATCACATAGGCATTTTAGTGGCTGTCAATATTTAATAACTTGATCACAGCATCTACTCTAGATGTAATTTTTTTTTCAATTTCTATATACTTCAGATAACCCTATTACAATTCCAGGTGGCTCAACATGGGGTTGTGACCCCGAAATTGAAAAAGACAGATTTAATTGTTTGTTTTATTCACCAAAAAATATCAAAACCAATAAAAAACCTTGATGTTGCAAAGATATAGTTATGACCTTTATATTAAGATCAAAATGCATCTTAAAATCTTTAAAAAAAAAAAAAACATCTATAATCTGTTTGCAAATGTGTGGGGATGATATTGTGAACCTCCTGGGGGTGTTGATATTTGTTTCCAAAAAAGTAATTCAATTAAAAAAACAGTTATTACCTTAGAGGGTTGAAGTTTTTTCTTAATCTATTTTAGTATTGCCTTCAATACGGCACTTTTTGTAGTACACATGTATGGCAAGCTGGGCCAACATTGACTACAGATATACTGCACTCCTCTGCATAATGCACCAGTGCTTTCTTATTAGTTAACAAAAGAGATGTGGAAAAACAAGCAAGAGACACAAAAAAGGGAATTATTTAATAAGTTTGTACGGCTACATCAAAGAGAATCATGAAACACTGTTGTCGTACATTGGAATAGCTTGATATATTAAAATGACTGTACAAACTGGAATATATGACCTCCATCTGTTTGTTGCTGTTGAGTCCAAATCCAGCCTGCTGGAGAATTTGTTGGACTGCATTATACCAAAACTAACCAAGGTTCCTTTTCTGGACTGCATGCAATTCATTTTGCTGGTGTGGAGTACACAAAGAAAGAACATCTCGGACCCGACTTGACCTCCAACAGATGCAAGTACACACACACAATACCACAGTTCTACTCTGCTCGTTCAGTGACAAAGGTTCAATCAAGGATCATCAGACAATGGTCCAGTCTGTGTAAGGACCTCTGTAGAGTCCATGTTTTAAGCAGTGAGATCAGGCCTGTGTAGGATTCTACCCTGAGGGAAAGTGTCCAGTTCAGGCAGAGTTCAGCTACAGAAAGACTTGTGCTCCCTTTATCTTTTCCTGATTATGTCTGCAGTAGAGGAGACAGGAGTCACTCCATGCTCCAAGTTTCAACATTTTCTGCCGCCCTTTGTTAGTGTCACCGAGGAAGTCTCTTAATAACAAAGGCATCAGAAAAATACATCCCGGGGACTGGAAATGGCACATTTGGCTCTTTAATCCAGCCCGTCCAAACTTGTAGGGATATTTGGGATAATTTATTTATATATTATATTATTATAACACTTTTGCCTTTACCTTACACTTCCTCAGATGATGACACAGAAAAAGCTAAAAAGATTGAACATTTGGTTCTTTATGCATGACTAAGCATATGCATGACTCAAAGATGTTCACAAGTCACTTTTTCCAAGTCCAAGTCAAGTCTCGACTCTTTATGCGCGAGTCAACGTCAAGTATCGAGTCTTTCGTCCCAAGTCCAAGTCAAGCCTCAAATAGCTGAAAGTTTTCATATTAGACGCTATCCGAAATAATACCGCATTGCTTAAAAGTATGGATTAAACTGCTTGGATCGAATGTATGTACTGTACTGTACTGTAGGCCTATAATATGTTATAGCACACAACACCATCAAAGTTGATCAAAACAATGTACTGTGCATGTGCAATGTGAAGAAACATCACAAAAGCTTTAAGCTTAAACAATGCATTTTGTGAATACTACAGGATACATATGAACTGAGTTGCGCATGTGGTCTTGTGAAGTATAAAATAAAAAGGTAACGTCAGGGCAGGGGAACTTTAAAACTAGCTCACAGACTATAACAGTGGCTGAATTAGTTTGCTAACAGTAATGTTATCTTCCCACACAAGCCCAGTTTCCCTTTGCCAACTGACCTATCCTTGTGTGTTCTGAGGTGCCTGAGAAAGTTCGACGTTGTTGATCTAGCATCATTTATCTTAACGCCACACTCCTTACAAGTAGCCTTCCGCTTACTGGATGTCTATGCAGAGTCTTTATAAGCAATTGCAATGACAAAAGGAATCGCTCTAGTCTGGCTTACCGCCACAATGGTCACTGTGATAAAACCTAAACTTGAGGCAGCACGCATGTGTTACAACCTTAGCGCACCATAAGGGAGTAAACTACTTCTACCTGCAATTTTTCCATAGCTCTGGGAAATGCATCAGAAAAGTCATAACGAGTCATAACATTGAAGTCTCAAGTCAAGTCACAAGTCTTTGTGCGACTTAAGTGCAACTCGAGTCCGAGTCTCAGGCTCGAGTCTCCATGTCTGGCATGACTGCATGCTTGTTATTTAGTTCAGTGAAAACATTTTTAGATCAATAGACATAAGGAAGGAAGGAAAGCAAATCAAACTTCTTGTCATTGTGACATTGTGATCCACACCACTGCACACAAGAAAATGTGACCTCTTCATTGAACCCAGCTTAGAGCGCCCAGGAGCAGTTTGTGGGGAGAATGCCATGCACAGTTGGGAGATTAGAACATGGGACCCTAAATGGCACAACCTGAGTAGACATAACACAACTTTGTGATATGATTGGTTAGAACAAACACCAGCAGCCACATCGACCCTTTGAACCTGCCCAGTGTAGAAGATCAGAAATGTACAATCTGGACTAAGTCATGTTCACAGTGTGACAGACTAATGGTAAAAAGAAAATGTAGAATTGTAAAGATACTATAAATATGGCAACTTAATTTAAGCAACCGTGAGTTGGCCAAGGGCTTGGTATAAAATTCAAAAACAATGATAAATCATGTATTAAAAATGTTCTGATGTGCAGTCTAAATCTTGGGCTAACAGTTGTGCATGTGGGATGATGTGATCCATTATGTTGACAAAATATGCAGACAATCAATGCCAGTGTAATAAAGATTGGTGAGACGCGCGGCGGCAAGTTCTGGGTCAAAAGGTGAGACGTGCGTAAAGCGGTTCTTCAAATGACCAATGCCTGCATTCACACAGCTAATGGTAAATTGCATTTCATTCAAGGAGCAGAAAATACCTCTCCATTCATTAGCTGGATACAATGGAAAGGTTTTGTGTCCGTATAATACAAATGATAAGCCTTCTGCAGTCTTTGGTTTAACTGATTGATATATTGTGCTATATGGTGTGATTTCACTTATAGAAAAAAAAAAAAAAAACTATATTCATATTTTCTTAATAATGGATCTGATCCCTGCCGTACAGGTAATAATAATAAAAAAAAATGTAGTTTTACACAAGAATTGTCAAACATACTCCTTTCGTGCCAAACTGGTTTCTTTGAGTACCCCGTCTGGTGAAATTGATGGATTGTAAAAAAAACTCAATGTGCACCATACACTGAGTATTCCTGTGGGCGGTGAGCCTACTTGTAGTAATATGGGTCTGAATAGTGCTATGCTCAAAGCACATCAGTGGCAACTGTTCGAAACCTAGAGACTTGTGGACTCAGGTGTACCTGCTTATCTGCATGAGGGATTGCTACATTGGATATTCTTGTAAACTTATATTTGATTGAAGATTAGCATAATTGTTCTTGTTAGAATAAACATACACAGGGTAAAAAAAAAAAACACATGGATGTATTGTAGTATTGGAATTGTAAGTAATGTATTATGTTATGATAGTGCTGACCGGTCCAGCCAAATTGAGATTGGCCCATGAACCAAAATAAGTTTCACACCACAGCTTTTACACAATTTAAAACTGTTCCAGATAATGAGAAATTAGACAGATAGGTTGGTATGTGGGTAGATAGATAAATAGGGAGTTCCCTTTTAGATTTATTTATTTATTTATTTTATGTGTTTCATAAAACACGACCATCTAAATATTCAATTTGCAAGCAGGACTAATCAGTACTGATTAGTTCTCAAAGAAATAATAAAAAAAAAAATAAATAAAAAACTTTTTGAATTCCTACTAATTAAAAGAAGGAGTTTTGTCGAGACGAAACAGCAAGACAACCAGGAGACATTACCCTCTCCACAGTAAGAAAACAGAAGAACAAATGTGAGCTATCGAAACGCATTAGCCTAAGGCCTCTGGGCTCTGAAAATATAAACCTGCTTAACTTACCTCTAGTTCACATTCACCCACACGTACACACTAGCAGCAGGCAAAGAAAGGCAATCTCGTCCTCCTATTATGATTTGATAGCTCAAATTGCAGCAATGATTCAAGTGTGGTCCTGTGGGTTTTGTGGATGAGCACAGAGCCTGTTATTTCAGCAGTGGGCAGCAGCGAATGGAAAGGGATGCTATTGTAGCCCACAAAATGGCCATTAAATCACAGGCTATGAAGCAACTGTACAGTGTGAAAAGACATGCGCCCACTGTGTGATGTGTCTGCATGTACAGAAAGTAACATTCTGGTGAGAGGCACTGTGCCTTGTCTGTGTGAAAAAGAGTAAAATGGCTTGGACGAAAACACATTTAGTCACACACCATGTCAGTGCAATTGCATGTCAAAAAAAAAAGAAAAGTGAAGTGCAAATTGTATGTATAAAATTCTATGGTTGCGCATGAGTGAAGTCAGTGTTTTCCTCATGACACGGTACAGGTCACATGCCTCAAGATTGTATATTCAATGTTTAGCAAATGTATTCCATGCACATGGGCAATAAAATGAGTTCAGGTTGGTCAGGGGACACGTAATGGAATGTAAGAAATCTGACATATATTAATGTATTACAATGGGAATGAGTATGTCTTGCCTTTTATTATCTTTGGCAAGACTATATACATATGAAAATATATATGCTTTTTTTGGTTGGGGGTGTTGTGTTTTATGATTTATTATTTGAATAAATGGCATAACTTGTTTATTTATTTATCAGTATGTCACATATTTCTTATATATAAATAAAGACCCTAGTGTTACAAATGATAGCATTCTGCTGGTATTTAAGTTAGCATCCTGCATACATATATTAAATTGTGTTATGATGGTTTTATGCAATACTGCAGGCAATCACCGATTTAAACAACACACACACACACATATATATGTATGTATATATATATATACACATACATACATATATATAAATATGTCAGATATTTACAAAGAACATGCAAAAAAAAAACAATAACTATAAAGACTAGATATAATTACCTTCAATCATGAGTCATCACACACTTGCAACAGCAACATTTTCAGAAGTTGCAAAATAGATGCAGTCTTTAAACCCCGCCCCTAAACTAATGACTGTACATTTAGCTCATCGGGAACAGGGTATGATCCTTCACACATCAAACCCCTCCTCCCCCATAAGACGTTTGTTTTCTGCAACAACCTCTTTTCACAGGTGTGCAGTCGCTTTAAATAGCAAAGACTGCAGGGGAATTATGAGATTAAATAGCATAATTCCTCTGCAGTCTTAGAACTGAAGAAGCCTCTTGGATGAGAGGTGAAACGTCTTGAAGAAACCTTCTTTGTTCAGTTGGCCTGGATATTTTTCCCACCCTAAATGTCTTTGCTTTAGTCCCTGAAACAAGTTCTGTTCAACCAAATCTCTTAAACCCACAGAGTTTGCTATGAAGAATTATGTTAAATTCACTTGTTAACAAACAATGTCTGTCTTTTCTCCAATGTGAAATGTGATGCCATAATTTCTGTTTTCAAATAGACATTTATTTAATGAGACCACACTTGTGAAAGTGAGTCATGTTCAGGCCTAGTCTCACAAGCCCCAGATTTGGGTGTTTGAGGGTTTTGGGGGTTGACCTGTCAAATGGCTCCCTCTGTGAGAACTAACATTGTAAGGATTAAAAAAGAAAATTATGTTCATTAAGTTATTAAAGTGAGCATGGTGTGTGACATTTGACCTTTCAAAAAGAAGGGAGGGGTAAAGATACCAATGCCCTTATTTGAAAACATCCATGTTTGTCAAAAGAAATAGGCTACACGTGGTATTCATCAGCCAACACAGGGATTAAACTGGTTTTGTCATTTCTGGAATCATATGTACAATAAAGCTTTAGTTTAGCTAAAATAATAAATGTTAATTAAAAAAATAATAAAAAAGAAAGCCTCTAACATTTCACTCCCCCTCAAAATAAAATAAAGATTAGCATTCAAAGACTCATCAGTCGGGGCCTCCTAATGTGAGCTCTGTAATTCAAATGTCAGCCAGGAATCAAAACCACTCCAGTTAGAAAATATTTTCATTAGAGCAATAAGAGCAAAAAAAGATATTTGACTCACAGTCATAGAAAATTAAAGATGTTATCCCCAGGTGCTAATACTTTCCTCACAGTTATTATTATAATGAAAATGAAAGTCTAAGCGTGGCTGAAAATAAAACAACTCTGTAGAACTCATTCTCCAAGAGACAACGGCACCAAAACAATATCAGAAATAAATAGAAGCACTGTTATTATTTGCATTTGGCAATATAAATTCTCCCTTTATTCCATTCACCTTTGGGAGATTTCCCTTTTTGAGACTTTGAGCTTGTACTTTGCAAAAAAATGACTGAAATAATGTGCATTTGTTTCTGGGCTCTGGATATTTTTGCAGCCTAATTTTTGAATTAATTAGCTTTAATTTAAGAATCCTTAATTTATTGAAAATAATAAAAGTAATAAATAATGGTACAATAAATACAGAAGGCCACAATTTTAACTGATCAACAGTAATCAGGATAATATTAATTAGAAATCAACATTTCATTTCACCAACATTTAAATTAAATTCTAAAATTCGGTATGTAAATCCCAGCCGACACAATATGCAGGACCTTAAAGGGAAGCATATGTGATTTTGTGGTTCCTGTCTCTTAGTCTTTGGAATAATACTGTCATTTTTAGGGCCATGAGGACTCTTCAGTTGTAACACAAATATAGCAAAGAACTAAACTCAATTTATTCCTCTGCGGAAAAAATAAAATTATATATATATATATATATATATATATATATATATATAAAAGGGAAATATATATATTCATATATATCATGTCCTTCATCTTCAGTGTCTAAGTTGAGCTATTTTGAAAATAAGCATAGCTGGATCCGTCTAATCATGAACGGAATTGCTCTTGTTGCTGTTACTTAGCTGATTCGTAAGTATTGATATATTTGGTGGCATCTTTGGCACCTTTAATACAAACCATAACATTAAGTATTACTCTGCTGTCCAAACACAGCACTTAATGACACATTTTTACAAATTTATGAACACCATTTTAGGTCAAAAAACACAACCAAAATCCATACAAGGTGCACTGTATTTTAAGGTGCACTAACGGTTTCTTTTAGAAATGTCTGTTTATCAATGTGCTTTATGGTCCAAAAACATAGTAGTTTAATGTTAAGTACAATTAGCGAATACAAAGTAAGTCATTTTACTTGCAGGCAAAACAAAAATACATTAATAAGAATACAAAATCAGTTCTAAACTCTTCTAATTTAATTTGCTACACCTAGTCAAGCTTGACCCACACTTTGAGAAACACTGCCCTCACCAATCTGATTAATTCAAAGAAATCAGGCGTAGGAACACCATAGAATGTCACGGTTCATGTCCTCATAGTAGCTGCCTGCTCTGGGCACATGCCACCTACATGGGAAAAGTCGCCTTAGACGCATGAACCTGTCAGCTTTCATAAAGTGAAAGGCTCTCCCAATGCTCATTCGGATTTATTAGACCTACTTAAGACCTATTCCACACAGTACTGCAGGTTGATGTCACTGCTGGTTACAGTGTCAAACGAGTGAAGTAAAAAGAAGCACACCTGATGGAGGAAAAACAAGGATGAGCCCTAAATCAATCCAGATTCACTGTGTGACCACTTTTAAGTCAATATCTGGCAATTCATGTCAGAGGATGTGACAGCTACAGTGTTTGGCCTTTAAAAGTTGGCAACACTTGACATCGTCAGGGCCACTGAAGCCGACAGGAGAACGCAGGAGCATTGGGCCATGAAATGGCAGCATGGATGACACGCCAACAAAGAAAATCCAGTTCTGTTTCCTGGAGGCTGTAGCTAACTTCTCTTGTGTCGGTAAATTTAGACCAGACAGCTGGGAAGGTCTGGTTTGTGTCTGAGTGGCTGAGGAAATACAGACTGAAAAAAGCAGGAGATTCATCATCAACTACCTTGAAAAACACCAGAAGAATCAGAAACAACTGTTAAATGCTGAATTTTGGAATGAAGTAGCAAGACATCAGACACAAATAGAGTTTTAAAAAATTAGCTTAGGCAACAATTTTGAATCATTTTGAAAAACAGAAAGACTTTTTGTTTTTTACACTATTGACTTTCTAAACTATCAGGAGTTAGTAAAACGTAGAACAGACACAGTCAAACTAAGGCCCAATGCGGCCAATTCACATCAGTGATGTAGCCCAGCAAACTTGTGCAAATAACATGATTAGCTTAATTTGTAAGTTTACCTCTGCCTTTTCACTAGTATGCTATAATTTTCCATTATAGATGGCCTATAGAAGTATATAGCATGGGGCCCTCCTCCATGAACTGCGTAGAGTATTCTAATTGCAGGAGGTGCACAGCTTTAATACATCAGTAATTTATTTTTCATTGTTTTGGGTGAATTCACACCAACTTCAAAAGATTATTTCATTTTCCCATCCATACATAAAATACTAAAAATAAATACATTTATATGTAATTTGAATGCAAAGACAATAATCAGTCTTAACTATCTTCTTTAGTGATTTAACTATCACTAAAGAATCTTTATTCAAAGACTGTCCAGGCTGACAAAAATTGTAAAGAAAATTTAATAAAAAATGTAAATGATCACCTGTAAAAATAAAGGAAGATTTAGACTAAAGTTCTCAAACAAGCGGGTAAAACAGTTTGTGAGCCAAATAAAGAACTATTTAACAGAAACACTGCTTATACATATATTTAGGTGTGTTTATCACACCTTATGTGATGCACCATAATGACATTCTTGAATATATATATATATATACTGTGTGTATATATATATATATATATATATATATATAATGCCAATTATAAGTATATTTTTATTTCTAGTTATGTCCGAGAATCAAACCCAAAAAACTTTCACAAAACTGCAGAGTGTATGCCCATTCTTGCTCTCTGTGTCTGCTCTGATTAGATGTGGCTTCAGACAACAATAGGACAGGAGCTCAGCTAAAGATGAAGAGTGTCTAACAGATCACTGGACCATCCAGAAACAAAAAAAATACATTTTAAAAAATAAAGGAACAGACATTGAGTCATCCATACTTAAAAATCCATGAATCAAAAGACCTTAAGATCTCCAGACCCTCCCAGCTTCCTCTGCTCAAACACTGCACCTTCTCCACCCGCTTTCCCTCCCACAGACGCATGCAGTTAAAGAGTGAAGTGGAATGTTAAGGTTGCTTTGAAGAGGTGTCTGCTTTATGTCAACATGGCACTCTTATTGTTCTCAACATGCAGGGCTAAATATATTATCTCTCTCTCTTCCACACTCTCCCCACAAATTTAAAAAGATGAAGCTGAAGTGTGGCTGCGAAAGATGTAGAGACAGAAAAAAATAGCAGTGGAAAAACAGGGGAGGAAACGGTGGAGGAGGTGCTAAATCAGGAGACAGAAAGATCAGGGCACTGAGACGTAGAGCTCAGCTCTGGGGCCCCCAGGGTTTGGGGTCTACGTGTTGGTATAATGAGCGGAGCCAAACATATCTAGCCTCATTAATTTCTATTATCAAAGCCACATTCCCTCTGCCTGTGCTGTCTGGTTCTCTTCTTTGAAGAACTTACTTTCTGCAAAGATGGAAAATAACTGCCTGGATCTTAAAGAGAATGATTGGATAAGGAGAAGGAAATGTTTTCAGAGCCAATTTGGGATTTCTATGTCCTCTTGAGTTAGGATAAAATGTAAACAACAACACCCATACCATAAGCCAAGGTTTTACTACTAAAATAATTAATCAAACATATCAAACTCAAGGGTCATGAGCTGTATCCAACCCACAACCTCATGTTATGGGGCCATACCAGAGCCTAAAATTCGTATTGCTGACTCTTAAAATAAATTTTGACTCCCGGGTCGCAATGGATATTGAAATATACTACAGGGGGAGGCCTGGATAGATTTTGATGTCAAGGTGTCAAGATAAAGGACATGTAAAAGTCACGAGTAAAGGATCAAATTCCCCTAGTCTTTTCCTATACTGTATAGGTCCTATGCGATCCTATGTAGTTCTTAGTTGCCCAGGTCAGGTTTATTCATCTGCAACTCAACACATACTTTCATTATACAGTATTTAGATAAAGGTTGCTGAAGTTTAAAGCATTTTCAGTGGGAGTACCAGAACACTTTCAAACAAAAAAATGTTATCTTTGTATGTTTCAAATTACAGTTCACAAGTGACAATTGGGGCAGTTGGTGGCCTAATGGTTATGGAAGTGTATTTGTTCGTTTGTACTGGTTCGCAAGGTCCTCGGGTAATTTCCCCCTACTTCCAACTTACCACTGAGGTCCCCTGAGAATGGTACCATCCCCACTCACTGCTCCCCAGGCCCTCAAAGTTGCCCACTGTTCACTTTAGTGATGGGTTCAATGCAGAGGTCACATTTCGTTGTGTGCAGTGGTGTTAATCACAATGTCCCATTGACAAGGGGGTTTATCTGTGTAGATTCTCAGTCATCCAGGTAATTCAATCCAATATCAATTTCCCGAAGTAACTAATTTTGGACAAGTGGTTTGCTTCCCTTTTCTTTTGACCTAAAGATAAGTTTTTTGTTTTGTTTCGGGGTTAATTTACATGGAAAGGTTACATCTACAAAAATACTTAAAATTAGAGAATTTCCAAAACTCATTTATTTTATAAAAAGAAAAAAAAAAAAGAAAAAAACTTTTCTTAATCTTGGGGTATTACTAGATTAATTATTCGGTTATGGACCTTCCCCTCTCCTTTCCACAGTAGAAGGACAAAGTGGCCATTGTTGTATTATCTCAATCTCATGTTGAGGACAGGCCAAGGGGAAATCCATAAACTCCAAAACCTCCAGGCCTTGCTATTTGCTCAGCCATCACGTTAACTGTTGCTGACCAAACAAAGCCAGCATTGATTAAAGAAGAAGGGAGACACAAATATCTCCCCTTGTGATAACAGCCACTGTTTCACATGTCAAACGCCATCAGAAGTTGCATAATGTCCAATACAAAATTGAGCTTTTTTTGGTTAAATAAAAAGAAACCTGTGGTGCTCAGTGGCTGGTGGATCTTAAAGGGGTGTCCTTAAGTCATGAGTTCTTGTCAACCAAGACCAAGTGAGTTCACGGGGATAGGGCTGGAAAACCTTGAATAAGTACTTTAATTATCATATTTATATTTTTATAATATTACAATTACAGTACTGATTGCATACACCTGCCTAAAGCCCTGGTGGTGCATGAATGTATAGTTTAAAAAAAAAAAAAAAAAAGAAACAAAAGCTTTTTTATGTTGAGCATATCTTGGTGAGAAATGAAGGTTTTGTGTGTGTACATGCTTGGTGATAAGAAAAAAACAAAGATAGCCCCGATATGAGAGTGGAACGTGAAAAGGATGATGACTCCTTGCCAAGTTTGTGTCACGCACTATCTTGGTCTGTTCGGCATCTTATCACCATGATATCACCTCCCTTTTCACCTCTCGGAAAGTGGAAAGTGTGCTATTAGGAAGGCTTTTTTTGGCAGTTAAAAATGCTCCTGACATCTCTTTCAAGTGTGTTTATCATTTCAGTTATTCTCCCTTTTTATCTAGACCTACCAGATTTTTACACTAAGGATATCCATGTTCCTTTCAAAGTAAATATTGCCTGGTTCTATATGCAAATGAATGACCAAAAAGAATGAAGTGTTAAATTTACAAAAGCCTCCCATATCAAACTGCATCTGCGTGGGAATTTAAAAAAAAATAGAAAGAATAAAAACTGAAAAGCCACTGCATCTTTGTGGTCTTTCACTTTTTTTTTTTTTTTTTAAATTGGTTTAGAGCTTGCGTTTCATAGTAGCTAATCAAATTACAGACATGTAAAACACAAACCTAGATCACTGGCATTTAACTAAAAGTCAATTTGTTTTGCAAATCCCTCGAGAAATAAATCTTATCAAAAGTAATATTGACATAATGTAATAGGTTATTTAGAGGTAATGGAATTTCAAGTGATAATTTACTAGGGATGTCCGATATTAACATATACTGATACCGATATTAAACGATATTGCCCAAACACTTCATTCCCAATACTGATAAAGAAGAAATGTCTAGTGTTGGACAGAATAACTTTTCAAAAACTTTTCATTGATTAACATTATAAACCGGGCTCATTCAGCCCTCACAACAATAGTCAATATAAATGGGCACAGATAGAAACAGCTGCAGTATAACAGTAAAAAACCTTCTTTAATGAGAGAGAAAAATAAAAAAAAAAACATTTCAGCATTGTCACAATGTAAATGACTCTCCTCGTGGATGACATAAGAGATGACACCGAATGGCACTCCACTGGCAAATGTCCGAGACATACTTATTTCGAATACAAATAGTCATGACATGGCCCGGCTACAGAAACTGAAAGGTTCAGTAAAACCAGCGTGTTGAACGGGAAAAGGTGGCTGATTCTCCAGAACGATTAACTCTGTGAAGTTTGGCCAAATTATTTTGCTCTTCTCTGTTCTATACCGTGTTTAACTCTTTTGCTCTTGTCTGTTCTTTACCGTATTTAGCTCTTTTGAGCTGATAAAAGTGTCAGTAGTACTGAATCAGTAACTCATGAGGAAGTCCAGCGTGTTTGCCGAGACAGCGGCTTTGCAGCATCGGATTTTGAATATCGGTGAAAAAAAAAAAAAAAAAAAACAATACAGATGTTTTATAAATTATTTTTTTTGAATATCGGTAAAAAAAAAAAAAAAAAAAAAAAACAATACAGATGTTTTATAAATTATTTTTCCTGTTTTGACATTTTGTGTCTCAAATTTTTGTGGATCAGCTGAATGACAACTACTGAGCTGCCTCAAATTTTGGCTCATGTGTTGCTATTGCGACAGCATATCATCAGTCGGGTCAAACTAACCTGTCTCACAACGGTCTAAGCCCAGTTAAAGCCCAGCTCACTTTCCATATTGGTGGGTGAACAATCCAACACTTGGTGATTTCTGCTTCAAAATGATAGGAAGAGCCGACATCGAAGGATCAAAAAGTGACGTTGCTAAGAACGCTTGGCCACAGTGAGGGAGAACATGGAAGTATTGGAGTCAGAGTAGAAGATACAGAGAACAGGGGGATATGGAAAAGGATGATTCACTGTGGCAACCACTAAATACAGGACAAGTCAAATGGACAAGATTTAAGTGAAGTCTGGCAAATAGTTTATTCCATTGCTAAGAAACTGTCATTCTGACAGTTTGACAACAGTTATGACACAGTGTTGAAAGCTGAGGTGTAATTCATAGCTGGGCTGCTAAGCTAAATGTAATTTATCCTTTGTGTGCAGTAAAGATTGTAAACCAGTTAAAACCTGTCATTAAGGAATCTTCCTCAGTATTTTCATTGGTAATGAAACATCATCATCACTTTTGATGTGTTTTGTCCTAGTTTACAATAAAATAGATTATATCTTTTTAGAATAGAATTTAGTTGGAATTGATCCTACAGTAAGTTAGTTCTTGATGAGGCTTTAGCTTTTTTAATGTTAATAGTGCATCAAAAATGAATGCACATAGAGGCAATGTGATGACGTGTATCCTAGTTATAGAACAGCAGGAGGTTCATTTGTTTAGTTACATGTCCCATAAATAAGTATAAATATGAAAAGAAAATGTGTATATGTATGTGAGAGAGGTTGCATACAGCGTCAGTCACGGCCAAGCAAACACGGGCAAAAAAGGGAATACAGATTAGAAGTGATGTGAAAGTTTAGTGCTGTGGTTCTGTCCCAGTGATTATGTCACAGAGAATCAATGAGTCATGTGTCACCGAGCTGCAGTGTGACATACACATTGCCATTCAAAGGTTTGGGGTCATTGTTTTTTAACTAATCAGAAATACACTCTATCCTTTTCTAATTTGGCAATTCAAGCTGCAAATATTGTTTTTTGTTTGTTTTTTTTTTTGGTGTAATATCTACATAGTGGATAGAAGCCCATTTCCACGACTATCACTCAAGTGTTCTAATGGTAATGCATCACAAGTTTAACAATTAAATAGAAAACCCTTTTGCAGTCATACAGTGCTAACATGATTTCAGTGCTTCAGTTGCTGAAAATTGGAGATTATTTGGCAAAAACAAAGCAAAATATATATTTTATTCAAATAAAAAATATTATTTCTACCCATGTCAGTGTCTTGACTATAATAGCTATACATTTTACAAATTATGGTGCTAAATAAAAGCGTGACTTTTCATAGAAAATTACTAGGATGACCCCAAATCTTTGAATACAAGTGGTTGATTTACATATGGATGGAATGAACATCGTTTGGACTAATATAAACACATTTTCCTTGTGATGGCTGTATTAAGTCAATACCTCCCATGTCTTTGAGGAAACTGATTGAACTGAGCTTTCATGTTATGCTTTTATATTGTTTTATGTTCAACATCATTGTATGGGACTTCCTGGAGCTCACATGTTGCCAGGTAGCATAGCTTGGCAGCACTTATGTCGGCACTGGCAAATCTCACACAAACACCTCATCAGCAAACACTATTATTCTCTAGTACGTTCTGGCATTCCCTAAATCAGAACTCAAGCTTTATTGAAACATCTTATATTCACTGGGTTAGAGTTAAGTTATGATTCCCATTGTGGTTGTTAACATTTTTGAATATAGAACTTTTTGCATTATTTCACCATTTTTCCACATTGTCCTCATTCCATATTACTTCAGGCACATTTGTGTAAACATCACTCTCATGAGTCCTTGTTTTTCTAAGCAGTATTAGCTGTTTTCCAAGCTCACTACTAAATGTTACCAAAGACACATGGGTTTAGATACAAGTGGTGACAACTCCAGAGCTATCCTGAGTCCTGTTCAATGATCATTTCAGTTTTGAGTGGGTGTAGAAAAGGTCATGAGATGTTTTTTCGTGCAGTGTAATGAGGAACCACACATTTCTACATCCATTTTGTTGTTGATACTGCTAAATATGATTGTGTAAAAAAGTCTCGCAACAGTTGTTTTTATCTTATGCAACCTTGACACATTGGGCTCCTGATCTAGATTTAAACTCTATGATCAGGTTGGTGTCACTCAAGCTCTA
Organism: Paraplagusia blochii; assembly: GCA_016785265.1. Lineage (NCBI taxonomy): Eukaryota > Metazoa > Chordata > Actinopteri > Pleuronectiformes > Cynoglossidae > Paraplagusia > Paraplagusia blochii. The sequence goes on from JAFBJS010003082.1 coordinate 72,095, forward strand.
ACACTTGCATGTATAAGTATGGATAAATGTGTACATGTCACTAAAGTAGCTTTTAGATACAGATCTGTCAGTGAGGCTTAACACCGTGTGGGTCACTCCCAGCATATTTGCTTTCACTGAGCCGTGGACCCTCCAAGCATGGCTCCAGTGTGGTGAGTGACAGAAAATGTCAGCAAGCCACTAATCCGTGTTAAGTCTGCAAAACAGAGACAAAGGTCTCTGAGTCCCACTCTTGTTATCCCTATCGCTGCCAGTCCCTCTGCAAGCCAGCCACTCAGCTGGTGGCTGCTTCTCTGCTTCGAAGGCCCTCCATAACACAACCTCCCCCCACACCAAGGCCCATATGGAGAGAACTGTCCTGTACCACTGTCTCCCAGATAATCTTCTCCTTCAGTGCCTGCTGTGGAAAGACAGATTAGTCCACCTACTCAACGTCTTGGAGAATATAACCATTCCTTGCCTCTGATCTGCCACACTTCCTGTTTTTTTTCTCCCTACACTATAGTAAAGCATCAGTTATAATAGTAAAGGAAGATTATCAGCTTCTACAAGGAGGGTTATTAAGTCTAATGCTGGCATTTGTTTAGATGGCAGAGACAGAGGTAGACAAGACTGGACCTCCATTTTTGAAATTCACCAAGACATGCAAACACATGTGGGATGTGTTGAGCACATTATTAACAATACACACATGCTCATTTTTAGATAGCACTGTGACAAAATACAGAGAGTGGCTGCAATAAGTAAAGGGGAGTAAAACTAATAATGACGTCTATGGACGGACTTCTTTAAGAGGTTGTTTGAGTTTCAGAACTGTCCATTTTTTCATGGTTTTCTTAAAATCACTCTAGTTGCTACATCAATATAACAACCACTCTAACCATGACCCCATTTTCCCAGGAGGTGAACCCTGAAGTTCCCCACCAATGAGAGATACACTGGACCAAAGTCCAAAGTGACAGATCATGTAGACAATAAAACATAATTGACAAATTAATAACAATAATAATATTTTATTATATATTTAGTTTTTTATTTAGATTTTTTTTTCACCCGTAAATAATAATAAAAAAAACATATATATGTTTTTGTGATTTAAAAAGACAGGTGTTTGTTTGAAACATCCACCAAGGTCATTTATGCACTTTGTATGACAAGGAAAGTGAATCAGTTGAATGTGTTTTGTGTAGTACAGATTGTGCAGCCTGTGTAACCAAACACGCCAAGGACGATATTTAATACAAGTACAGACGGTGTTTTGTTAATCATTCCCTCCCAGATAAGAGTGACTGGCAAACAAACATTGATTCATTCCGTAACTGAGGTGAATATATCAAGGTCTGTAGATAACCTTGTTTACTCCACTGTACACATGTAGGTTTAAAAGTCTGCAACTGAAACCAGGCTGTAGTCAGGCAGGAACAATCTGTGTCCTCCAGTTACCATTACGTTAAGGCGCCCGGCATTTTACAGGTGTTCCCTTTAGAACTACCCTATGATTAGACTTAACTTTACATAGTGCTGTTTTGTTCATAAATTGCATGGAGGCATAACAGGAATCAATACTTACTTTAATTGTGTTTGGCCAATGTGTGGAAAGCTATCTCATTTTGCATCATAGAGATAACAGGGGATGGAATACAGTTACACCTATGGGCTAATCACAAGCAATTTATCAGAAAGATGTTGCCATTACAGTTAATTGATTAGTAAATGAATAATACAGGGAAATATTGTGGCTGCCAATGGCATGTGCCATGGATAACACTGTAAGCTGCAGGGTGTTTGTACATATCAAATTATATTTCCAAAACCAGACAGACCATGGTAAAGGATTATAAGATTGAACATCAAAATCATATCAATTACTGTGTAACTTAAATGCTTTGGTTACTTTTTTTTTTTTTTTTTTTTGATTTAGTTGTTCATCTTTTAAATACTCCACAGCGGAGGCCCCTGCAGCAATGAGAAATTAATATAAATAAATAATATTGTGTTTTTTTTTTTTACAATGTGTGTGACAATTAAATTGAGACAGAACTTGGCCAAGCTCAGAGTAGGGAACTGAACTAAGTCTATACCCCTGTGTGAAACACTTTCTTTTATAAGGTTTAGAAATCAAAAGATAATGAAGAAATATAATGCTATCTAATACGGAAAGATATGAAGATTGAGGCACACGTGGATTCATGGGGCACTGCCCAGCAGGGGCAGGAAGTTATAATGCCACAGCAGTTGGTTAAAGGTTGGAGCAAGGTATGGGGGATGGTTTCACTTAGATTCTGACAGGGTCCAAGGAGGTTAAAGGGTCACGGGGGCTGAAAATAATGAAGAGTGAGGTCTAAATTGCTTCCTTGGTTTAGCCTTTGGCCCATAATTGGGGTACTTGACACCAGGGAACACACTCATACGACATATTTGGCAACTTGGCAAATTGATCTGGGAGCCTGATGGTTGATTGACAGCTAATCCTCAGGGCGTCTACATTCTACAGCATCTATCTATCTATCTATCTATCTATCTATCTATCTATCTATCTATCTATCTATCT